>WNWK01036937.1:0-18825 GCA_009830355.1 Cherax destructor
GTATATTGAATGAAACGTTATTCCAGTTTTTTTTATGCTACGTTTTTCAAATGGGGGGAGATACCAGCGGAAGAGATACCAGGAGGAAGAGATATCCAGGAGGAAGAGATATACCAGGAGGAAGAGATATACCAGAGGAAGAGATATACCAGGAGGAAGAGAATACCAGGAGGAAGAGAATACCAGGAGGAAGAGATATACCGGGAGGAAGAGATATACCAGCAGGAAGAAAGATACCAGGAGGAAGAGATATACCAGGAGGAAGAGATATACCAGGAGGAAGAGATATACCAGGAGGAAGAGATATACCAGGAGGAAGAGATATACCAGGAGGAAGAGATATACCGGGAGGAAGAGAATACCAGGAGGAAGAGATATACCAGGAGGAAGAGATATACCAGGAGGAAGAGATATACCAGGAGGAAGAGAATACCAGGAGGAAGAGATATACCAGGAGGAAGAGATATACCAGGAGGAAGAGATATACCAGGAGGAAGAGAGATACCAGGAGGAAGAGAATACCAGGAGGAAGAAGATACCAGGAGGAAGAGAGATACCAGGAGGAAGAGAGATACCAGGAGGAAGAAAATACCAGGAGGAAGAGATACCAGGAGGAAGAGAGATACCAGGAGGAAGAGATATACCAGGAGGAAGAGATATACCAGGAGGAAGAGATATACCAGGAGGAAGAGATATACCAGGAGGAAGAGATATACCAGGAGGAAGAGATATACCAGGAGGAAGAGAGATACCAGGAGGAAAAAGATAGGATACCAGGAGGAAGAGAGATATACCAGGAGGAAGAGAGATACCAGGAGGAAGAGAGATACCAGGAGGAAGAGATATACCAGGAGGAAGAGAGATACCAGGAGGAAGAGATATACCAGGAGGAAGAGAGAGATGCATGCAGGTGGGATTAGAATAACTTTAAAAAGTGAGAAAATCCTAAGACATTTAGATGTGACAAAAGCAGTAGGACTATACAGCCTATCACCTTGGGTGTTGAGAGAAGGAACAAATGAATTATATAACTGTCAACTTACCGCTGTACATTAAATTGATGGTAAGGGCCCACTGCCACCATGATCTTTATATAGAAATGCACATGCATGTTAGTGCCTTTGTTTTGTTCTTAATATTACATGTAAACTACATTTTATACAGCACAAAGAAATAAGATTTGTTTGAGGAAACATAAAACGAAATTATAGTTTTCTGTACTCAATGATTTGTTTATCCTGGGTCCTGGTCACGTGAGCCTTATCATAGCTACTCTTAAAACTGTGTAAGGAGTTCTCCGCACCGCTTTCACATTCATTGCTTCCACTTTTCTATTACCCTGAGACAAAAAGTACTTCCTAACTTCCTGGCTCGTGTGTTTTAAATTCCATCCGTTTCCCCGTGTACCTAGCCCATACGTGTCCCCTTTATACACATGTCCCCTTGTACGTGTTTCATGCATGTCCCCTTGTACCTGCTTCATGCATGTCCCCTTGTACCTGCTTCATGCATGTCCCCTGGTTCCTGCTTCATGCATGTCCCCTTGTACCTGCTTTGCATGTCCCCTGTACATGTTTCATGCATGTCCCCTGTACCTGCTTCATGCATGTCCCCTTGTACCTGCTTCATGCATGTCCCCTTGTACCTGCTTATGCATGTCCCCTTGTACCTGCTTCATGCATGTCCCTTGTACCTGCTTCATGCATGTCCCCTTGACCTGCTTCATGCATGTCCCCTTGTACCTGCTTCATGCATGTCCCCTTGTACCTGCTTCATGCATGTCCCCTTGACCTGCTTCATGCATGTCCCTTGTACCTGCTTCATGCATGTCCCCTTGTACCTGCTTCATGCATGTCCCCTTGTACCTGCTTCATGCATGTCCCCTTGTACCTGCTTCATGCATGTCCCTTTCTTGTACCTGCTTCATGCATGTCCCCTTGTACCTGCTTCATGCAGTCCCCTTGTACCTGCTTCATGCATGTCCTTGTACCTGCTTCATGCATGTCCCCTTGTACTGCTTCATGCATGTCCCTTGTACCTGCTTCATGCATGTCCCCTTGTACCTGCTTCATGCATGTCCCCTGGTTCCTGCTTCATGCATGTCCCCTTGTACCTGCTTTCATGCATGTCCCCTTGTGCCTGCTCATGCATGTCCCCTGTACCTGTTTCATGCATGTCCCCTTGTCCTGCTTCATGCATGTCCCCTTGTACCTGCTTCATGCATGTCCCCTTGTTCCTGTTCATGCATGTCCCTGGTACCTGCTTCATGCATGTTCCCTTGTACCTGCTTCATGCATGTCCCCTTGTACCTGCTTCATGCATGTCCCCTGTTCCTGCTTCAGCATGTAAAATTTACTGCTTCATCATGTCCTGGTTCCTGCCTTTGTTAGTAAAATTTAGTTCTTATCATTTTGATAAATTCTGCAAAAACCTCTTTCTGCAGGCTCGGGGCAGGATCAATGTCTTTAATCTCACACCATAATGCACCCCTCTCAGCTCTAGCACAACACTGCTTGCTAAGACACCATAATGCACCCCTCTCAGCTCTAGCACAACACTGCTTGCTAAGACACCATAATGCACCCCTCTCAGCTCTAGCACAACACTGGTTGCTAAGCTTTGCACGGTGTCCCGTAGCTGGGTTGGCAGCACATTCAGCTCACCCATTGAAGTCCGTGGTTCGATCCTCTGTACAGATGAAAACATTGGGGCGTGTTTACCTTAAGACGCCTGGTGTCTCTGTTCACCTAGTAGTCAAGTAGGTATCTGGGTGTTAGCCGACTGGTGTGGGTCGCATCAAGGGAACAAAATTAACCAGAGTTGCCCGAAATGCTCTGCATAACTTGGGACTTCCTATATAGTATGTCATAGATGTCAGCTATGGTCTGTATAAGTTGTATCATGTATTTGTAGAAATAAAGATTATTATTATTTTCAAATTTTTGAACATGCTTAATCAGGTGGGAACTCCAAGCTGGTGCTGCATATTTTAAGATGGGCCTGAAGTATCTTGTGTACAGAATCCTGAAACATTTTGTAGAGATTTCTGAAGGTTGTTCTAAGATTTGCTAGTCCAGTTAGGCTGCTAAAGTCATATTTGCTATTCCGGGGATATGATCGGTGTGATGCTTACTCCTAGATCCTTTTCTTTCGTTGAACTACAGTTTATTACCTCTCAGTCAGTACTACGTCTCCAGCCTCCCCTCTCCTTCACCAAATTTCACGACCTTGCACTTGTTTGGGTTGAACTCAGAAGAAGGCACGTGCTTAATCACTCTTGTAACTTGTCTAAATCTTGAGGAAGACCCCTCACTCTTCTCTACTGTTTGTGTTATTCTTAATAGTTTTACATCATCGTGTGTGTGTGTGTGTGTGTGTGTGTGTGTACACGCCTATTTGCACTCGCCTATTAGTGGTTACAGGGGTCGAGTCGTAGCTCGTGTGTGTGTGTGTGTGTGTGTGTGTGTTGGTGCGTCATCCCTGTGTTGAACCCACATACACACACAACCACCGTGTCTGAACAAACAATTTCATGTTTGTATTTTGCCACTCATCACCAGGGCTCAGTAGTTGCTTGTTACAGGCCCACTGTGAACACACACACACACACACACACACACACACACACACACACACATGTCTTTCAGGTTGAGCTTTACTGTATTTGTCCAATACCTGGATGGGTGATCGTAGGAGTCCCACCCCTTCCCTAGAGTAGACCTGGAATTCCTCTTCCTGTGACCTGATTGCTGTGACCTGCCAAGGTGTAGGAGAATCAAACACGCACACAAGCAATATAAAGGTATCCAAACATCAAACATCTTCAATACAGACGTAAACAAACACGGGGGAACTGACTAATCGTCAAGACGTCCAGTCAAACATGAAACAAACAGCAAGGTGTACAAACACCAATAAAACATAGGAAAACAAGAGTATGATCTGCGTAAACAATAGCGCTCAAACAAGGTGAGAGTCATACAAACAAAAAAAGAAAGTCATCCAAAGGTGATTGAAGCAATCCTACAAACAAGCCGAGAGAAAGTCAAACAATCAAGCTGAGAGAATCATACAAAGAAAATGTTACAAACAAGGTGGTAGTGACTCACGAAATCGTAATGACACGATTGCAAACAAACCATACCACGGGTGGGGTTCGAACCCGCGGTCAGTGTCTCAAAACACCAGACCATCGCGTAAGCCAACTGGCCCAGTGGCTTACGCGACGGTCTAGAGTTTTGAGACTCTCTGACCGCGGTTTCGAACCCCACCCGTGGTATGGTTTGGTTAAGGTGGTAGTCGTGCAAACAATCATGGTAAGAAAGTCAAACAAACAAGGTGAGAGAAAGTGATACAAACTAGCAAAGAAAGTGAAAGCTCTACGGATTAACGAGAGCTGAGATAAACAGTCAAACAATCAAACGAGGTGAGATAAGCAAACAGAGTTTAAAACAGGGACGAACACCAGCTGCCAACACCCAACCACAACAGTCAGACAAACACACACAAGCACCAACTGATGCTTGCTACCAACATACAACAAACTCGAGGCTAATACAAACACAAACACGGGTCTCTCTCTCCCTCCATGTTTTGGTGTGGGTTATGGAAGTGATCGTGGGAGAGAGAGAGAGAGAGAGAGGAGGAGAGAGTGAGTGAGAAGTCTTAATGCTTACTGCCCCTCCTGTGCAGGGTTAAGGGTCAAGAACACTACATTGACCACCCCTTTTCTTAGTCACCTTGCTCTTCCTCTCTTTATTATTATTATTATAAGTAGTAGTACTAGTAATAGTAATAGTACCAACAACTTGGGTTGTCAGTCAGCCAGATGTGGTTGGGTCGTATCCTGGGAGGGGGCGACGACCCCCCAGAATTGTCATTAAGTCATCATAGCAATCATGCCAGCCCTCCTATCATACCAACCCTCCTATCATACCAACCCTCCTATCATACCAACCCTCCTATCATACCAGCCCTCCTATCATGCCAACCCTCCTATCATACCAGCCCTCCTATCATACCAACCCTCCTATCATACCAACCCTCCTATCATGCCAGCCCTCCTATCATGCCAGCCCTCCTATCATGCCAACCCTCCTATCATACCAGCCCTCCTATCATACCAACCCTCCTATCATACCAACCCTCCTATCATACCAACCCTCCTATCATACCAACCCTCCTATCATACCAACCCTCCTATCATACCAACCCTCCTATCATACCAACCCTCCTATCATACCAACCCTCCTATCATACCAACCCTCCTATCATGCCAACCCTCCTATCATACCAGCCCTCCTATCATACCAGCCCTCCTATCATACCAACCCTCCTATCATACCAACCTTCCTATCATCCCAACCCTCCTATCATCCCAACCCTCCTATCATGCCAGCCCTCCTATCATACCAACCCTCCTATCATGCCAACCCTCCTATCATACCAACCCTCCTATCATACCAGCCCTCCTATCATGCCAGCCCTCCTATCATACCAACCCTCCTATCATACCAACCCTCCTATCATACCAACCCTCCTATCATGCCAACCCTCCTATCATACCAACCCTCCTATCATACCAACCCTCCTATCATACCAGCCCTCCTATCATGCCAGCCCTCCTATCATACCAACCCTCCTATCATACCAGCCCTCCTATCATGCCAGCCCTCCTATCATACCAACCCTCCTATCATACCAACCCTCCTATCATACCAACCCTCCTATCATACCAACCCTCCTATCATGCCAACCCTCCTTTCATGCCAACCCCTATCATACCAGCCCTCCTATCATACCAACCCTCCTATCATACCAGCCCTCCTATCATACCAACCCTCCTATCATACCAACCCTCCTATCATACAACCTCCTATCATACCAACCTCCTATCATATCAACCCTCTATCATACCAACCCTCCTTCATCCACCCTCTATCATACCAACCTCCTATCATCCAACCTCTATCATCCCAACCTCCTATCATACAACCCTCTATCATCCAACCCTCTATCATACCAACCCTCATCATCCAACCTCTATCATACAACCTCTATCATCCAACCTCTATCATACCAACCCTCTATCATACAACCTCTATCATCCAACCCTCTTCACCCAACCCTCCTATCATCAACCTCCTATCATCCAGCCTCTATCATACCAACCCTCCTTCATCCACCCTCTATCATATCAACCTCTATCATCCAACCCTCCTATCATACAACCTCTATCATACAACCTCCTATCATACCAACCTCCTATCATTCAACCCTCTATCATACAACCCTCTATCATACCAACCTCTATCATCCAACCCTCTATCATCAACCTCTATCATATCAACCCTCCTATCATCAACCCTCCTATCATACAACCCTCTATCATACAACCCTCCTATCATCCAACCTCCTTCATCAACCCTCCTATCATTCCAACCCTCCTATCATACCAACCCTCCTATCATCCAACCCTCCTATCATACCAACCCTCTATCATCCAACCCTCCTATCATACCAACCCTCCTATCATCCAACCCTCCTATCATACCAACCCTCCTATCATACCAACTCCTCCTATCATACCAACCCTCTATCATCCACCTCTGTCTCAACCCTCCTATCATCCCAACCCTCCTATCATCCACCCTCCTATCATACCAACCCTCTTCATCCAACCCTCCTATCATCCAACCCTCCTATCATTCCAACCCTCCTATCATACCAACCCTCCTATCATCCAACCCTCCTATCATTCCAACCCTCCTATCATCCAACCCTCCTATCATACCTAATCCGCCTTATCATATCAACCCTCCTATCATCCAACCTCTATATATACCAACCCTCCTATCATATCAACCCTCCTATCATGACCAACCCTCTTCATACAACCCTCCTATCATCAACCCCCCTATCATCAGCCTGCTATCATACACAACCTTTCTATGTCAACTTCTGATCATGACAACCCTCCTGATCATACAACCGTCTATCATACAACCCTCCTGGATATCAACCCTCCTGATCATAAGAAACCTCTATCATGACAACCACTCTGATAGCAACCACTCTGATCATAACAACCCTCTATATAGCCAAGCCTCCTACGTTAGCCAACCTCTAATATAAAGCCTCTGATCATGACCAACCCTCCTAGTCAATGACAGACCCTCCTAGTCATCCAACCCTCTATATATCCAACCCTCCTATCATTCACCTCTATCATTACTCAACCCTCCTGTCATACAACCTCTATCTCCACCTCTATCTTACCTCCTATCATACCAACCCTCCTATCATACCAACCTCTATCATACCAAGCCTCCTATCATATCCAACCCTCCTATCATACCAACCCTCCTATCATATCCCAAACCCCCCTATCATACCAACCTCTATCATCCAACCTCTATCATATCCAACCTCCTATCATCCCAACCCTCCTGTCATGCCAACCCTCCTATCATCCCAACCCTCCTCCCTTCCCCCAAAAAACAGACAAAACAATTTCCAGAGTCACTTCCAAAATCCACATCTTCCACTAGATTCTTACACCCTAACTGAATTTATATTATTAAACGAAAAAAATATGAACGAGGGTGAAATATATTTTGTTGACACTTGTGTGTGTGGGGGGGGGGTATTAGCTTGTTGATATTGATCAGTGGGTGGGGTGGAGGTGTCAGCAGCCTCACCTGGGCTCTGAGTGATGATACCTTTATCTCTCAGCACAATGCTAATTTATTTATTTTTTGCTGAGTTGCAGGGAAGCTTTGGTTTATGGTAAGACTTGTTTAGATTGAGAGAGGTTGAGAGAAAGAGGTTGAGAGAAAGAGTTTGAGAGAAAGAGGTTGAGAGAAAGAGGTTGAGAGAAAGAGGTTGAGAGAAAGAGATTGAGAGAAAGAGATTGAGAGAGAGAGATTGAGAGAGAGAGGTTGAGAGAGAGAGGTTGAGAGAGAGAGGTTGAGAGAGAGAGGTTGAGAGAGAGAGGTTGAGAGAGAGAGGTTGAGAGAGAGAGGTTGAGAGAGAGAGAGAGGTTGAGAGAGAGAGAGGTTGAGAGAGAGAGAGAGGTTGAGAGAGAGAGAGGTTGGGGAGAGAGAGAGGTTGGAGAGAGAGAGAGGTTGAGAGAGAGAGGTTGAGAGAGAGAGAGAGGTTGAGAGAGAGAGGTTGAGAGAGAGAGAGGTTGAGAGAGAGAGAGAGGTTGAGAGAGAGAGGTTGAGAGAGAGAGAGGTTGAGTGTGTGTGTGTGTGTACGTACCTATTTGTGGTTGTTTACATTCAGATGCTGTACTCGCCTAATTGTGGTTGCAGGGTCGAATCATAGCTCCTGGCCCCGCCTCTTCACTGGTCGCTATTAGGTCCACTCTCCCCGCTCCATGAGCTTTATCATACCTCTTTAAAGCCATGTATGGATCCCGGCTCTACCACTTCACTCTCCTGAAGAAATACTTCCTAACATCCCTATGACTCATCTGAGGTTTCAACTTCCAATTGTTTCCCCTTGTTCCTATATCCCATCTCTGAATGTCCCTGTTCACCTTGTCAATTCCTCTCAGTATTATATCTCCCCTAGCTCTCCAGTTCTTCAAAAGTCTTGGGAATAACAGTGTCATTTATAGAACAATGTAGCAGATGCAACAAAAGCCAGAAAAATGATGGTGAATAATGAGAACTTTCAAAACAAGAGAACGCCAGTGATGTTCCAGTATTATTTAAATCATTTGTACTCTCACATTTATAATATAATAATAGTAATTATTTTTACAAGTACGTGATACAACTTATACAGACCATAGCTGACATCAGAGACATGCTATATAGAAAGTCCCTGGTTATGCAGAGCATTTCCCGCAACTTAGGTTAATTTTGTTCCCCAGGATCCGACCCACACCAGTTGAGTAACACCCGGGTACCTACTTACTGTTAAGTGAACAGAGACACCAGGTATCTTAGGGAAACGACCCCAGTGTTTCCACCCGTACCGGGGATCGAACCCCGGACACTCAACGTGTGAGCTGTGCTCACAGCTCATTCAAGGCAGGGAAGATATTAATTAAAACGGGGAAATGTACATAATTATTATAGCATTTAAACTACCGATGATTGAGGGAAAGTCCAGCAGGCTGACCACAGCATCTGTAGTCAAGTTGACACATATTTACCATTAATTACAAAGAATGAATGTTAATACCTCTTTTAATCACAAATGAAGGTCATTTTAATTATATTCTACAGCCAGTGACTGGGAAATGGGAGGTAATCAGGTTTGATCCAAAGAAGGGAAGGGGTATTTTTAATTCCTTGGATCTTATCTCACTCAATTAGTTGCATTGCTACAATTAATTGATATGTTCAACTTATATTCAAACTTTATAACTTAGATACGCAATTATACTTATTTTTTACCATGTAGTCTAGAATTAAGTAGACCTAAGAATGCCCGCAATGCACAGCATATTAGGGGCTTTTGGCATGTACATCTCATTACTAACTATATTTCTTGTCTACCATGTATCATTGTACCATGTCTCAATAAAGTATTATTATTATTATTATTATTATTATTATTATTAAGTCTTCTACCAACATCAGGGTGCCATTGAGTAGAGAAATAAGGGATATCACACAAATACAGACACAGCTGGGTAGCACGTGCCTCCCTCCCGTCATCTTCAAGAAGCTGCATCAGCTGACTCGGCGATAGCACTTCTGTCGTATCCAGCTGACGATGCCGGTTCTTTATGTGTGTGTGGTTGCAAGGGGGTCGAGTCTCTAGCCCTGCTATCTCATGCTGCTTGCCAGATTTACTACTTCTTAAAACTATGTATGGAGCTCGCCTTCACCTCTTCGTTGAGGTTATTCCAGTTCCTGATATCTCTAATGCTGACGTTATCTGTGTTTAGCTTTCAACTGTACCCCCATGTACATGTTTCCCGCCTCTGTATAACCCAATCGGTTCCTCTTGAAAATTTTGTATGTTATGTTTCCTATTTTTTGTGTCATCTTGTGTACTCTGGTTCAGTTCCTGTAACTTCTCTTCATGGTTACTTTCCCTCAGCCCTGAAGCTAGCCTAGTTGTATACCTCTACAGTGTCTCCACTTTATTAATGTTCTTTGTCAGGTGCCTGACATGTATAGAGGGCAGTAAATAACTGCTTAAATTTCTGGAGGCTACTTTTAGATGTGCCAAACGAGCATAACCTGCAAAGATTATTCTGTTTACATGTGCCTCTGGCGACATGCTTGGCGCTATGCTCATCTCAAGGACTTTATCAATATCTTCAGCCTCTGATCCTCAAGTCTATTCATGGTTTCCGGTTTTGCCCCTTCTCCAGTCTTCGTAACCTCGCATTTGCTGGGGTTGAATTCAAATGACCACTTACGTGACCAATCAATCTTTCAGTTTGACCAGATTCATTTGGAGCCTCTCCTTGTCCTCATTTGTTTCCGTTCTCCTCATTAGTTTTACATAAACAGAGATACATCTGTCTCAATCCCTTCTGGCATGTCATTCTCATGTACCAGAAATAGTACCAGTCCTAATACCAACCCTTGCAAAACCCTGACTGTTACTCTCCTCGGAGAGCTCTTCTCGTACAGTCCTCTTTGTCTCCTTCCCCTAAGGTACTATTTGATCCACCATGTTATTCCTGTCTGCTCTCCAGGTTTTTTGTCAAAATCTTTTGTGAAGTATGCTGTTAAATACCTTCTTGCAGTTCAAGACTTTGCGTTTCACCCATCCCACTCTCGTGCTTCGTTTCTATTAATGTGCCATTGAACTCTACTAAGTTTGTAAGACAAGATTTCCCATCTTTGAACCCGTGTGTTGGTTACTGGCTATGAAATCACTTGCTCTACCAAGTGCTTTACCACTCTCCTGTTTATCTTTATCTTACACAGTATGCATGTCAGTGATACTGGTTTGTAGTTCAACATTTCCTGTCTCCTTTCTTAAATATTGAGACCACGTTGTGTGTGCCAGATCTCTGACAGCTGTCCCGTGTCCATTGACGTGTGTGTGTGTGAGTTTGTGTGCGCATTTATTGCTTATTTTTTTGTATTATTTACTTATTAAATTTGGTATTTGTATATCTTTTGCACGTTTAACAACAAATTATCATAACAGTTATTATTAATAAGAAATATGACCCCAATTCATGGTGTGTAGTGGGCAGCCTAGAAAGCAGCAGTCATTTATCATTGATGGTGCCTCATGATTTACGAGAGGAACACTAGCCACGGCGATAAATTTAACTTAGCAACTGCTAGTGTGCGCACTACAGCCAGTTAGAGATACAATAAAATTAACAATACAGTCAGCTCTTCTGTATAGAGTGATTTATTGTGAATGAGATTGAAATAGGACATCCTTTTCAAATTAAACAGCACGTCGTATGACTTCTTTTGCAGGTACTAGGCAGTCGTATGTATACTCAATCATATTTGCAAAAAAAATCGCATTAAATGCAACTTTATAAGAGATCTGACGTGATATACGAGAGACGGGGGATCTGAAGATTTCCATCCCCCATGGCTTGTATTGCATTGTTATAAGTCGCCTGTTTGCTATTGTGTATTATATTATATACTGAGAGTTGATTTTAATCCCCTTTAAGGTATTAGTATTCTTGAATGGTGGTGAACAGGTAATGTGCAATCTTAATGACACTCGTTTAATATAATACGGTCTGGGAGTGGGTCACCAGACATTAGGATCGCCAAACACCAGGATTCTGGTAGTGGGTCACCAGACATTACGATCGCCAAACACCAGGATTCTGGTAGTGGGTCACCAGACATTAGGATCGCCAAACACCAGGATTCTGGTAGTGGGTCACCAGACATTAGGATCGCCAAACACCAGGATTCTGGTAGTGGGTCACCAGACATTAGGATCGCCAAACACCAGGATTCTGGTAGTGGGTCACCAGACATTAGGATCGCCAAACACCAGGATTCTGGGAGTGGGTCACCAGATATTAGGATCGCCAAACACCAGTATTCTGGGAGTGGGTCACCAGACATTAGGATCGCCAAACACCAGGATTCTGGGAGTGGGTCACCAGACATTAGGATCGCCAAACACCAGGATTCTGGGAGTGGGTCACCAGACATTAGGATCGCCAAACACCAGGATTCTGGGAGTGGGTCACCAGACATTAGGATCGCCAAACACCAGGATTCTGGGAGTGGGTCGACTAACACTTGGGTTTGACAAGCGAGACGCTGTAGGGAAGAGGGTGCTAGCGGGATTCAATTTAAGTTTCACATAACACGAATGTCACTGGTGGTTCAAGAATGGGTTGTATAGGGATACCCTTCACACTCGCCCCTGAAGGATCATTAAATTAATTCCTAATGGTAATAATCATATTTTTTAAAGGGGTGGATCGGTAAGCCAGCGGAAGGCCTCGGTCAGATGACCAAAAGCTCCAGCTGCAGGTCATCATATGACTAAGACCCACGTCAGGAAACACTTCCTGTTTCCTTACAAACCTTACCTAATCCGCCCTTGCTCTGTGTCCCTTAGCAGCCATGTGTGGCCCACACAGCTCTTGCGTTTTACTGTACATTTAAGAAGAAAGAAGAAATACGAACCTGTTTAAAAAACAGGAGAGTCTAATAAAAGACAGAAAATGTAGTAGTATATTATTATTATTTAAATAGGTAACCTATTATCACTCAGCTCTGCAGAAAAAGGGTGTTGTCCGGTCTGTATGACCCACACAGGTTTAGCGCGGTTTTTTTTAATCGAAGGGGTACCTATAAGTTATTGACTTTTTTTTCTTTCTCCAATGTTTTCGTTTATAATTTGAGAACGCTTTATCCGACAGGCTCTAGATTTCCGTCATTGGTGTATTTTAACATTGAAAAGATCCATAAAACTGTTGGTATGGGCAGGTGCCTTCTAGTCAGTGGAAAGTTTGGATTGGTTATAGACTGTAGTTTCAAAGTACTCTGTAACATTCATTTTGCGCAAATTTAGGTACATGGGGCTAAGCTAATGGGGTACTGGGGGATACCTTTCCTGGATCACGCCGCGACCGTAGCTAATTTTGTTTAATATATTAACACAGAAAAGCCTAGTTGAAGCCATGACCTGAGTAGTTGACACTGATAATGTTCCCCAGTATAAGTACTGATGACGGTGTTGACGGAGAAGGTGTCTTCCCTCAAGGGCGAGTACTGAAGACAGCGTTGACGGAGGTGTCCCTCCCCAGGGCGAGTACTAAAGATAGCGCTGACGGAGGAGAGGTGTCCCTCTTCCAAGGGCAAGTTCTGAAGACAACGCTGACGGAGGAGAGGTGTCCCTCTTCCCAGGGCGAGTTCTGAAGACAACGCTGACGGAGGAGAGGTGTCCCTCTTCCCAGGGCGAGTTCTGAAGATACGCTGACGGAGGAGAGGTAGTGTCCCCGCAGGATGAGTACAGTGTTGACGGAGAGGAGGAAGAAGAGGTGACCCCCTAGAGTAGAACCTGCAATGTCTGTTGATGAAGTGTGGTGTGTCGGGGGCGGCGCCTGGGTCTGGCTCAGCCTTCCGGCCCGACGCCATCTTATCTAGCCGACACGCAGTTGTCTGATAACACGCTGACGGCCCACAGATATTGCGTGATGGAGTAAGGGCTTGTAGTTTTTAGCTTGTTGGCTGTGATGTAGAGATAGTCTCAAGTTTCTGCTCTCACGTGCGCGCGGAGTCTTGGCGGAAATGTCGGACGGGAGAAATTTTGTTAACGAAATAGGGTACAGTCGAAGTGTGCTAATGGGGGAACACCCACAGTATAGCTACGCTATTTCATGTAATACTTAATAATAGCAACATGGGAGCACCCTGTTAAGCTACAATATTCTATATGGTGTAAACCTACAATATTCCATACAATGTTAAGCTACAATAGGCTGTTGAGTAATTATATCGTAGAAACACCCAAAGTGCGCTACCCCATTATTCCATATGATAATTATATTTTAGAAATACTCAGTGTACTGCTGAATTACTCTACGATATGATAGTTACATTGTGGGAATACTCGTAGTATACTGCTGAATTACTGCATATGATGGTGTGGAAATACTCACATTGTACTGTTATATTATTGTGTATATTAGTTAAATTGTGGGAAGAAAATCTAGGTAACGAAATCTGTAAGCCTATCAGGTATACCACTATGAGTTCATCAGTTTCTAGCAAGACTGGAGTTACTAGCACTTGTGCATTGCCATCTCTCAGGAGAGCGGGTGGGGGGTTGTTGGTGTAGCCAAGTAGATGCGTCTCTGATATTGTTAAGACATTTATTAATTAACCACGGAATGATGTAATTTGCATAGTGGTGTCAGAATAATAAACTCTGTACAAGGCTTGAGGGTGTCGGTGCTTATCAAAAGCTTTGGTCGTGCAGCTGGGCACCAAGGGCGCCGCCACCACTATATCTACCTATATGTCGTGTGTTGCACTGATCTGTAAACCATTAGTGTTCCTTTTGGTCTAGCTTGACTTGCGGATAGCCAGGGTAACTCTAGTCGGTACATAGCCAGAATGCCGCATAATGCTAGACCGGGGGGTAACTAACATCCACTAAATTAGTAGTGTAACTAGCGGGTACCTAGTGATGCAGAATGCCTACTTCATACCAAGGGTAACTAGCTATCATTCACTAAACTACTTGAGTAGCAGCGGGTACCTAGTATGACGCAGGATGCCTGCTTCATACCATGGGTAACTCAAGCTAACACTCACTTAATAACCTCCAGAAGCCTTAATACGAAAACATTAAGCTCTAAATATAGTTCGCTGCCAAATATAGCCTCTCTCATCATCATCAGCAGCAGCAGCAGCAGGAGTAACAGCTCCACCACCACAGCGGGAATTGGAGCAGAAGCAGAAACAGCAGCAGCAGCAGAGGCAGATACAGGAGGAGCATGGTGAACAAAATGCATGGTCAGCAGCAGCTGTACTCACCTAATTGTGGTTGCAGGGTCGAGACTCAGCTCCTGGCCCTGGCTGTGGCAGGTGGATGACGCTAATAAACTAATCAGAAACGTTCTGACGATAAAAACTTCGACGAAGGGTGAGATGTTCACTCAGTTTCTATCAAGATTTTCCTCGCTCCTGCATCCTAGGCATTGAACCTCTGACCACGAAAAAGCTTGACATCAACTACCATCTACCTATAAGACATACTTCAGTAAATTGAACGATTGCCACAGATATTCCTTGGAACTCACAACAAATTATCGCATCCTGGTGCTACTCAACCACCGCATTAACACACTTGTGTGCGGTGAGAAGTTTTCACTACTAAGTTGTGGTTAAAGCTGTTTTTGTAGATTAATGGAACCTGCCTATAACCAGACTTGAAATAAAGGAAATAGTATTTGTTGTTTACAGGGGAACTCAAAATTTGATGTAAATCGGGTAAGAAATTTAACGTAATGAGGATAGACTTCAGATCACCCATATCTTTCAGACGAAAATGTAGGTGAATCTAGGCTCTTGTTCAGGAGGCTTCAGAGTCTATCACTAGAGCTTGTTGGGTTCCACAAGAAAAATATATATATATATATATATATATATATATATATATATATATATATATATATATATATATATATATATATATGGAACCTCTTGCAAACACACATTGATGATCAGTCACCGCACTTTCTAGTTTATCAAGTTAGGTTATCAGGGGTTTTAGGATTAGTTTTGTTGATTCACGAAAGTTATGACCATGTAAATGTTATTAATGCATTTTAAACGAGGCTTCTCATTCATTTCACGTCATTAAACAAACATGATGTTTTGTAAAGACTTTTTTGGAGTAGACCATAAGAGCACTAGCAAAAAGCTAACATATGATGTGTCAGTTTTCTTAATGATTTCTGTTGGTAGCGCACCCAGCTCATACTAAGGTGCGTGGGTCGATCTCCGCCCCAATGCACCTAAGCAGTAAGTAGGTACCTGGGTGTTAGTCGACTGTTGTGGGCTGGTATTAGTCGACTATTGTGGGCTGGGTGTTTGTCGACTATTGTGGGCTGGGTGTTTGTCGACTATTGTGGGCTGGGTGTTAGTCGACTATTGTGAGCTGGGTGTTAGTCGACTATTGTGGGCTGGGTGTTAGTCGACTATTGTGGGCTGGGTGTTAGTCGACTATTGTGGGCTGGGTGTTAGTCGACTATTGTGGGCTGGGTGTTAGTCGACTATTGTGGGCTGGGTGTTAGTCGACTATTGTGGGCTGGGTGTTAGTCGACTATTGTGGGCTGGGTGTTAGTCGACTATTGTGGGCTGGGTGTTAGTCGACTATTGTGGGCTGGGTGTTAGTCGACTATTGTGGGCTGGGTGTTAGTCGACTATTGTGGGCTGGGTGTTAGTCGACTATTGTGGGCTGGTGTTAGTCGACTATTGTGGGCTGGGTGTTAGTCGACTATTGTGGGCTGGGTGTTTGTCGACTATTGTGGGCTGGGTGTTAGTCGACTATTGTGGGCTGGGTGTTAGTCGACTATTGTGGGCTGGGTGTTAGTCGACTATTGTGGGCTGGGTGTTAGTCGACTATTGTGGGCTGGGTGTTAGTCGACTATTGTGGGCTGGGTGTTAGTCGACTATTGTGGGCTGGGTGTTAGTCGACTATTGTGGGCTGGGTGTTAGTCGACTATTGTGGGCTGGGTGTTAGTCGACTATTGTGGGCTGGGTGTTAGTCGACTATTGTGGGCTGGGTGTTAGTCGACTATTGTGGGCTGGGTGTTAGTCGACTATTGTGGGTGGCATCCCAGGGGGTGGTAGTATATCTTAGATAGGGCTGGGCTTTGAAATGATCTAAGGTACGATTACAGCTCTTTACCTATAGAATTGATCTGTATAAAAAATATATGAAATATGTATATATATAGTGTCAAGTTTACTTGTTAACAATCTTGCCTTTTTAAAGATAATTTCAATAATTTATTTTTTAAGAAAAATGTTCCGTGGCTTCAAAACTTTGAAAACCTATGTTCTAGTCACCAACCTTTCAGTATGAAAAGGCCAATTTGAAAAGCCAAGTTTAAAGGAGGGCCACAGTTTGTAATGATCGATATTAACATTATACTTATAGCATTAAGTATAATGTGGTAAAGTAATTGAAAGTTGTAAGATGTAACTCAGGTAAATAATTAAAGTTCTGTTATAGAAATTCTGTATTTTAATTTTTATGAAACATTTGAGACAAAGGTAAATAATACAAACTATATAACGTACAGATAAATAAAATTTTAATGTATGTAATTGCTAATTATGACAGTAAATAGGGTAAATAATATAAGTTCTATTATCGTAAGACAAAATTGTAATGCTAATGCTAGGCTTGAGATTGAACCTTCCCGAGCAAGCTTACTGATAATAAGTTTATTCATGTATACACAAATACAGTTACATAGATTATCATACATAGCAGCATGTGTGTAGAGAACCTAGGATAACCCAAAAAAGTCAGAGTGATTTATTTCCACTGGGGTCCTTTAATATCTACTTCTATGTTGGTTACACAGAAAGAGATGCATAGAATTCCAAAAAGCTATTTTCTTAAATAGTTTTAGTCTATCGTTGACCTGAAGGTCGTGTAATATGCTAGACGTGCTGCTAGGATGAACCAGCATTGACCAGAAGTGAAAGGTAGTTATGAAAAGTGGCCATAAGGTTTTGGTGTAAAATGGCTTCAAATATTTTGTAATTGTTGACACTGTGCAGTGTGGAACCTACATATAAGTGAATTCATAATTTCATGTGAGGGCCACATCCATTTCATAAAAGGGCCACATGCGGCCCTTGGGCCACATGTTGGGGACCCCTGCTCTAGATGATATCCTCTCAGTACCACGGAAATCTTGGTATATACTAAACTAACTGTGATAGTAACAAATCCCTAAGCTCTCTACATTGTTGTACCTAAGATACTGCTAGTGAAAACATGCAAGATATTTCTGAGCTGATCTTTCCCTTTGGAAAGATATTTTGTAACACTAATCCTTGCTTATAACACAACCCATTGTTGCAGACCTACAATACAAGTAGTACAGGCTTGTTACATCGAGTATTGGTGTACTTGAAACATACCGCCCTGACTTACAAGTCGGCCAACACAAATGTAACCTATCCACAAGCCTAATCAACACAAGCCTGACTTACACACGTCTCACCTACACACGTCTCACCTACACACGTCTCACCTACACAAGCGTGACCTACATCCACTGAAGGACGAGACGACAGATTGTGAATACAAGTCACTATTGGTATTCAGAATATAAATGAATCGGCAAGCCTCGAAGCTTTTAAATTTACTATTGGAAGAGCGTTTTAGGTGCCGATAAGATAAACAATGAATGTCGTATTATAATACTTGGTCAAGGTGGCTACCGTCAGCACGTGGGCAACAACAACCAACAGTTTGGTTGATCAAGCCTGGCGTCCTTGCATTTCATTGGGGGGGGGGATGTTGCATCGTCTGCCGAGTCTTTTGCTTTCATAGGGAGTGATTTTCGTGTGCAAGTTTGGTACTAATCCCTCTAGGATTTTCCAATGTATCTCTCCCGCCTGCGTTCAAGGGAGTAATTGAGGTGTTTTATCGTAGTTATGTGTAGTACTAATGACATACTTTATGAGACTATATCTATTGTATTTTGTATATTAGACATATGAAGAAATGTATGAAGCAAGATGCAACTCCGACCAGTGGATTCTAATAGGCCTATTGTGATCTCTGTAATTCCCGTTTTGCGTTACCGCTCACGGGATGAGCAACGGGTGCACAGTAAACTAGCCATACACAATACACCACGGGTGCACAAAC
>WNWK01036938.1:0-18825 GCA_009830355.1 Cherax destructor
GCTGTTGTTGGAAGGTGCATTTGTGCCCCAAAAACAGAATCCCAAGTTGGAAGATGTGGAAAATTTGTTGGGTATGGATGAACGAGAAACAGTTAGCAGGAGATATGTTTTGCGGCAATAATATGTGAAAAAAAAAAGCAGTTGCATGATGACCCGTTAAGAAAATCCTGCAGTGCTGAATGGCGATTTAAAGCCAGCAGAGGCTGGTTTCAAAAAAAGAATCGAAGTGGCATACATAGTGTTTGAGGCATGGTGGGCAGCCAGTTGGACCGGGCCCCTAGTGCCTTAAAAGAAAAAGGAGTAACCCCGAAAAAAACTCACCTGCAGTGTTAATGGGGGGGATTCCCTTAAAAACATACACTCCCCTTTCCCTCCTCCCGCCTCCAATCAACAACTCTTCAATAAATGTAAGTGATTTTATTGTACTATTTTAAAATGTAATTTCTTTAATGTTCATTAAATTGTGTATTTTTTAAATTTAAAAAAATTCTAAAATATTTTATTTTACTATTTTGGGGAAGTCTGAAACGGATTAATTTTATTTCCATTATTTCTTATAGGGAAAATTGATTCGGTTAACGATTGATTGGTTACAGATATCCCTTTTGATGGTTAATTCTTAAACGGGTATACTTATAGGGGGAAAAACGGAATCATAATACTGGGGGGACAGAATCTGTATAGGGAGACGCAATTAGTACAGTCATCCCCCCTTTTTCGGTATCTTTTTCGGTTTCTTTTTTCTGCATTTTTTTGGGGAAAATTTACCTCTTTTTCGTGTGTTCCCCTCCTTTTGTTCATGGTACAGAACCTGTCCATGCCCAGCGCATAAAAGCCCCAAGCCCGCCTCCCACCATTCTCAGGCAGTGGCATTGTTTCTGGTTGAGGAACATTACCTGGGGTTCATACTAAACTTTCTTAACAATCCTTTTTTTTTGGTTGATTTGTGTGTGACTGCAAAATAACCCCCTGGGGGCCCAAAAAAGCCCCCAGTGTCATCCTTTGAAAAAGTGAGAACCCCCTAAATTAAAGAAAAAAATGAGCAAAATCAAAGTTGAATTAGCATTAACAGTGTAGCAATAAGTTAACCTTAATGAAAAAAGCGACCGAAACCAATCCCCTTGTTTGTTTTGGGGAAATGGGACACCTAGAGCTGGGCTGAACATCTCCCCCAAAAGGAAAATGTAAATTCTTATTTATAGAAGTGTGAATATTTATTTATAAATTAAAAAAATTTTTTAAAATTTGTTAAATATTTTTTATTTATAAAATTTTACATTTGTTGAGGTGGGGGCCCCTTGCTGTGGACCTCCCCAGCATCCCTAACCCAAAAAAAATACTACTCCAGTTCTCTCATACATAATGACATTTTTTTCAATCAGATTTTATCATTTTCATTTATTAATTTGTTTATTATGTCATATTAGATGAATTGTGATAGATAAATAAGCCAAAGTTTATATTAGTGTCGTATTGAAGAGTATCTTGTCCGCCTCTCTCACCAAAAAAAGTTTTTTTTTTCTGTTTCCAGCCTGGACAGGATTGAATTTTTTTTTACCCGGGGGTGACTGGAAACTAGTTGGTTAGGCATGGTGATGAGAGGCAGTGGTGGTGAAGGCAGTGGTGGTGAGAGGCAGTGGTGGGGAAGGGGGGGGGGGGCAGTGGTGGTGGGGGCAGTGGTGGTGAGAGGCTTTGGGGGGGGAGAGGCAGTGGTACTTGTTTGTTGGTTGAGGCAGTGTTAGAGGCAGTGGTGGTAGAGGCAGTCTTAATGTAGGGGAAATAAAAAAGATTAAATGAATAAAAGAGAGAATGAGATGCAATGTTGGAAGTTTTGTCAACAAACCAGTTTTTTTTTTTTTGTTACTAGCCTGGACAGGAAAAATTCGTTAATCTTTAGCTGACTGGAAAAGTGATCTAATCAAAATTAGCATTCAACTCCGTTTTTTCTTATACTAATGCGTCTGAAGGAGGAAAGAATGGGAAGATGTTTTCATAGGGGACCGATTCCCCCCCCCATTCGACACACATATTTTATTCATTCTAGAGAATATATCAGGTTTTATGTTATTTATATTTTTATTATGTCATATTAGATGAATTGTGATAGTAAAAAACCGGGGGAATTAGTTCACAATGAACATTTTGTCTGCCCCCAAACAATAAACCCCCTCCGTCTCTCCTCTCCCCAACCCCTACACCAACAAATCAATAAAGGTAAGTGTGATGTTAAATGTTCATTTATCGTGTTATTACCCCCTTTTTTTTATTTGTCATTTTTTTCTGTATGTAAATCATATTTAATCTCTAAAAAATTTTTGTTAATACCCGGGGTGTCTGAAACGGTTAATTTTAATTTAATTATTTCTTATGGGGAAAATGGCTTCATTTTCATGTGTTTCAGTTTTATGCATCCCTCGGAACGGATTAACAGAAAATGGAGGGACCACTTTCTGGGGGAGACAGCAATCATAGTCGGGGGGAGACACCAATAAAATTTTGTACTGGGGGGGGGACACAATAAGTATAGGGAGACAGCAATCATGTACTGGGGGGGACAGCAATCATAGTATGGGGGACAGCAATCATGTACTAGGGAGACACAATCATAGTATGGGACACAATCATAGTACTAGGGGGAGACAGCAATAAGTACTAGGGAGAAGCAATCATGTACTGGGGGAACAGCAATCTAGTACTGGGGGAAAAATTTGGGGCAGCAATCTAAAAAGGGAGAAGGCAATCATAGTACTAGGGAGACGGTCTATATAGGGGGACCAATCATAGTACTGGGAGACAGCAATCATATACTAGGGAGATAGCAATTTACTGGGGGGACAAAACTAGTACTGGGGAGCCAATCATAGTATAGGGGGGCACAATCATAGTACTAGGGAGACAGCAATCTAGTCTAGGAGAGACACAAACATAGTACTGGGGGAGACAGAATCGTACTGGGGGGGCAGCAATCATATCTAGGGAGACATCAATCATAGTACTGGGGAAGCAATCATAGTACTGGGGAAATCAATCATATTTGGGGGAAATCAATCATGAAGTGGACCCTCGGTTAACGAATCCCCAAATCGTGCAATTATGTAAGTAAAATTTTGAAGTTCTTGGGGAATTTTTTTGGGGTCTGAAATGACTAACCTGGAAATTTTTCCTTGGGGGGGAAATTTTTGAATGGCATAGAGACTGGGTGAAGTTTTCGAACTGGGGGCCACTTTATAGGGAGACAGCAATCATGACGGGGAGACAGCAAACATAGTATGGGAAGACAGCAATCATAACAGTGGACCCCGAGTTTTAAAAAAATTCCTCAAAAGTCTGTGCCCCATTCGACAATTTCCCCCAAAAAATTTTTTTAAAAAATTTCCCCTAAAATTTCAATAATTTTTTTGGGGGTTTAAAACCGGGGGGCCACTGTACAGGGGGGGCCTTTCGGGGTTTTCGTGGTCCCAAAAAAACCCCCTTTTTTGTAAGTTTTTTTTTTTTTTTTAAATGCTTTTTAAGTGTTTTTTGGGGGGTCAAAAAGGACTAGCTGTTTTCATTATTCCTTAGGGGGAAAAAATTGTTTGGTAATGCATGAACAGCATTCTGGAATGAAAAAAAATCAAACCGGGCCACTGTACTGGGGGGGGAAACAATCTTACTGGGGGGGAAAGGAATCATAGTACTAGGGGGGGCAATCGTACTGGGGGAAAAGAATCATAGTACAAGAAGAATCATGTACTAGGGGGGGAAAAATCATAGTATTTGGGGGAAAAGCAATCATAGTACTGGGGGGAAACAATCATAGTCAAAGGGGGGGCAATCATAGTACTAGGGGGGAAAACAATCTGTACTGGGGGAAAAAATCTTTAATGGGAGAAGTAATCATAATACTAGGGAAAGAGCGGGGGGAGAGGCATCCAAACAGCCATTTTTAAAAAAACCGCACTCATCTAAGCTTGTGAGGGCCCCAATTGAAGGACAACTGCAAAAACCAAGAAGACCCCAAAATAAAGAATCAAAACTCCCCAAACCTTAACAAAATTGCGATCAAAGGAAACAGCCTGCAAACCCAAACATCCCACCACTGCCAGACAAACCCCAAAACCCCCCGCACAAGGAAATAAAACCTCCTCCATAGCTTCAAAGGTATAGGACTAGGGAAGCAAACCAGTAAAAAAAACCAACGAAAAGGACTCTGCACTCAACATGTCTACCAGCAGGAACCGGTGCATCATCAGCCCCCACCCCCCCCGGGACCCTCAACAAAAAAAATCAAACATGGCTGACTCTCCCCCAAACCCCCCACCAACCAAGATTCCCTTTAATTAACAAGGTATATTTCCTGACCCTTTGGAATACATTATTGCCTCAAGCTGAAAAAAAGACATCAAAGCAACACTAGTGAAATATGAACCATGTTAATAACCCCAGATCAAGATCCCCAAAATTTTTAAAAGATCACATCAGGAATACTAAAGAAAATACTCCAAATATAACCAGTCACACCGAGCAAATAACAACCCTGAATATGAAGGTGGGAAGCAATCAAGGACTGGAATAACAACATGCCCCCGACAATGAATATCTTGATTTTCAAAAAGACAAAACCGAACAAATAATTTCGTGAGTTATAATAAACAGAATCACAATTCCCGAGACATAAAACAATCCCAGTGCAAAGAAACTACTATCAACATTTACAAGACCACCTACGAGTTAATGTCAAAGTTTTCGGCCCCTACCAA
Source organism: Cherax destructor (assembly GCA_009830355.1). Lineage (NCBI taxonomy): Eukaryota > Metazoa > Arthropoda > Malacostraca > Decapoda > Parastacidae > Cherax > Cherax destructor. The sequence continues at coordinate 4,740 of WNWK01036938.1, forward strand.
AAAAGGGAGTTAGGTAGTTACCTTACCCCCGGCAGTCAGGGGGGAAGTCATCAGACCCCCTGTTTGACTGGCAGGCGGCGACCGACGTGTCCCGAGACTCTCCCCCTTTAAACTGGAGGTTCCCACTCCCGATACACCTAGGGGTGTCACAGACCTCCCAAAAATCATCCCCCCGTTTTATTTTAACCTTCCGATGGATCGGCTAAAACCAAAATCAAAAAACCCAAAAATATTTTCCCCATTAGAAAAATGGAAATTCAATTAATCCGTTCCAGAAACCCAGAAGTTTAAAAAAAAAAAAATTGGGGGGCCCTTAAAAATGATTTACATGCAAAAATGAAAAACCTCTATGTGGCACTTACCTTTATTGAAGACTGATGTTGTGGAGGGGAAAAGGGGAGGGGGGAAAGGGAAAACCCTTTTTTTGGAAGGGGGAACCCCCCTTTCCCAAAAGGGGTAGTCCAAACCTTTTTGGGGCCCTTCACCCTGCTACCTCCCCCCCTCCTTTAACTCCCTGCATACATGCTACATTTTTGCATCATCTACCTTCCTGCATACATGCTCACCCTCTACATGTTACACCCCCTGGATCCCCCCTACACTCCCTGCATACATCCCTACACTCCCTGCATCCCCCCTACCTCCTGCCTGCTACACCCCCCTGCATCCATCTACACCCCCTGCCCTGCCCCTCCCCCTGCCACTCCCTCATTGCTAAATCCCTGCATTCATGCTACACTCCCTGCCCTGCCCTCCCCAACATGCTACACCCCCATACCTGCTTGCACCCCTGAAAATACCTCTGCCCCAATCCCTGCATCATGCTACACCCCCTGCATATGCTACACCCCCTGCATCCTGACCCCCCTGCATGCCTGCTACCTCTTAAACTCATCTTTTTTCACTTTCACTATCATTTTTTCTATTATTTCTTTTTTATTTCTACAGTGTTCCTCACTTTTTTCCAAAGAACTGGCACTAGGATTTTTTTTTGGGCCCATGGTACTTATTTAGTAGTCAAAACACAATAATCAAGGGCCAAAAAGAATGAATTGTTAATAAATGTTTGTATGAACTCCTGGGTGATGTTCACTCAAGGCATAAACAATGCTGGCGCGTGACAATTGCGTGGGGAGGTGCGTGGGTGGGCCTACGGCCTTTGTATGTCGCGGCACTGGTGGACAGTTCCCATACAGTCGGCGAAAACTAAAACAATCGGCAAAACTGAGACAAATTTTCCCCGAAAAAGTGGCGAAAACCAAAATCGCAAAACTGGGACAATCAAAACCAAGGGATGACTGTATAACATTGGAGAGTTCAAGACTCTCGCATACACTACTGGAGTTCGCAGGCAGACCTGCTTGAGAGTTGCAGACTCTGCAGTGTGGTGCTGGTGACAGGTCTACAGTACTCCAGTGCCGAGAGAACTGGAAGCTCTATCCCTCTAGACCGTGTTAATCGAAAGCAACTCTGTACTTGTGATGTTTGCAAGGCCAAGTACAGTGATGAAGGTGTTCTTCCTGCTTGATATGAGGACACTGTAGCATTATGAGGAAGCGGCAAGTCTGGTCACCGGAATTAGACTATCTATTGGCTTATTCATTGTACCGACTATGTACCTGCGACTATGTACCTGAGACTATGTACCTGAGATTGTGTTTACCCCGAGATTGTTACCGGAGTGTCAGGTATTTAGTGGTGTATCCAGAGAGTTTGGACGGTGGCACGACACAAAGTTAAGAGTCGTGTATTTGGTGTGTGTCAAGATGCGGTGCACAGGTTTTACTAGAGAATGGGTTCATGATACAGGGGGCGTGCCATGTGGCACAGAGAAGGTGTCGTGTGACACTGAGCGATGGCGTGTGTAACACAGAGATAAGGGTGTCAGAGGACATGGTGGAGAAGGCGTATCATGACGGGTATGGTAGTGTCCTGCGTGACACTTGAAGACGGCAGCGACTTGATAAGCACTGAGTATATGATTTTACTTATGGTATTTTAGTGTGTACTATGATTTTGTGTATATAAATATATTTTTACACAAATTATAAAGATTATGATTTTATTCAGAGTATGTTTTTATATTAATAATATATATTAATAAATACAGTAGACCCTCATTTAAAACGACTATGTTGCGCGTTTTGGGTATTACGTGACTGAAGAATTCGGCACATTTTTATCTAACACGACATAAACCTTTATTACGCGATTCACTGGAGGGGAAAAATTTTGAGCGCGGGTCGCCTGCTGTGGGTTAAACCATTGAGTCAGTGGGGGAGTCCTAGTGCTATCCCCAGCCACCCTCACCCACCCACGCATCCCTCCCAGCTTCAGTTTGGTTCATACACGTGCAGGACAAATAATCGGGAAGATCGCTGTGTTTATTTACATACATTTTCTCATTTTTATAAATCTGCCAACAATCATGGCACCCAGTAAGCATACAAGTGTTCCAGCAAGTGATAAGAAAAGGTTTAAGCGTTCAAGTCTAGGAATTACCAAGAAAATCGATATATTAGATAAGCTTAAGAGTGGCTCACGTGTGGTGGATATAGTGAGGGCCTATGGCCTTAATGAAGCGTCAGTTCGTACAATTAGGAAGAATGAGGCGAATATACAAGCTTGTGTAATGAATAACCCAAAATGTGACCTCATGAAAAGAATGACACGTAGGTCACAACAAGTAAATAAAACAGAAAACTTGTTGCTTGAGTGGATCGAACAGAAAACAAAGAAAGGTGCACCACTTAATTTCATCTTAATTAGGGAAAAGGCATTACAGTTGTTTAAAGCAGTGTGTGACAAGGAAGGAAGGCCTGAAAATGAGTGTGTGTTTAGCGACAGGCTGGTTTCACAACTTCAAGTTGCATAATAAGTTACATAATTTTAAGTTTTCTGGTGAAAGTGCTTCAGCTGATCATACAGCAGCAAGTAATTTCCCTGCTGAATTTCAGGAACTTATTTCTGAGGGTGGCTATAAGCCACAGCAAGTGTTTAATGCTGATGAGACAGGTGTTTTCTGGAAGAAAATGCCAACACGAACTTATATCAGTCAGCAAGAGAAAAGTGCACCAGGCTTCAAGGCAGCAAAGGATCGCTTCACCTTTCTCCTTTGCGGTAATGCATCAGGTGATTTCAAGTGTAAGCCCATGGTTATTTACCGCTCTAAGACTCCTCGTGCTTTGAAGGTGTGGATAAAAACACCTTACCAGTAATTTGGAGGTCAAACCAGTCAGCATGGATGACAGAGGACATATTTATTGACTGGTTTAAGCATCACTTCTATTCCTGAAGTCAAGTTTACCTGCACAGCAAGAACTGCATTCAAGGCTCTCTTCATTCTTGATAATTCCCGTATCATCCACAAGCTTTGCTGGATGTGACCCCACATATAAAAGTTGTATTTTTACCTCCAAATACAATATCTCTGATACAACCACTGGACCGGGGAGTTATTCAGACATTCAAGTGTAACTACACAAAAAAAGTTATAAAAAAACTAGTTGCATCAATGGACTCTGACTCCAACCTGGCAGTACCAAGCTTCTGGAGAAAATTTAACATTGCAGATGCCATCAGCTATGCTGAAGTGCATGGAATGAAGTGCCTAATCAACATTAAATGCAGGCTGGGGAAAGTTATGGCCTTCTGTAGTTAATTGTTTCACTGGTTTTCCCTTGCTTGAGAGTCAGGTTCAGGAAATTGTTCAGCTGGCAAGGAGATTACCAGGTGATGGTTTTGAAGATATGAATGAAGATGATGTGAATGAACTCTTAGAAGATAATATGAAGACACGAGTCCAAGGAAATGTTGGCAGAGTTCGATGCACAGATACAAGGGAGGGAGATAACAGAAGAAGATGAAGAAAAAACAGTTAACATTGCAGCAGTTACGTGAGCAGTTCCATGTTGCTGCTAAACTTGCAGACTTTTTCACTGAAGATGACCCTGACAAAGCTAGAAGCAGGGCTTTGAAACGGGGTCTAGACCAGCTGATGATGCCTTACCGTCAGCTGTATAATGTAATGCAGAATAAAAGAGCCCAGAGATCCATTACAGAATTTATGCACACACCAATACAACCATCAACTTCAGCACCAGGACCTCTACCATCCACTTCTACCGACAACCAACAAGCATCCACCTCAGCCCAGTAGGGCCACACCATCCATATCCACTCTTCACTACCAGCACAAACATCATTACCCACAATTTAAGGTAAGAAATACTATTATTTCTATTGCATTTGTAGTCTTAAGCAGTAATATATCCCAACAATGAACTACAATTACATATTAGCCTTCAATTTTTGCAAGATCTGTTGGTCTAAAAAAACTTGTTTGGCTTTTTGGGGACTCCCAGGAACATAACCCTATTTTTCCCATAAGTTCTTTTAATTATCTAACACGATTTTACCTAACACGATGTTTTCAGGCCCGTAACTACCGTGCTAAATGAGGGTCTACTGTATCTGAAATATAAGATTTTATTGTTATCCCAAACAGTCCGTTTATTACAAATGAGTTTTTTTTTTGTAATAAAAGAAATGAAATCAAAGAAACACGATTGCTAGGTAAACAAGGTAAACATAGTATTATGATCAGACTTCATTCATATGATACAAAAAAGGACCTAATTCAAGCAGCTATTAGAATGAAAAATGGAGTGTACATCAACGAGTGCATAACCAGGAAACGTCAAAACCTTCTGTTTAGGTTGAGAAAACTTAAACTGGAGAACAAAAGCCATCAGTGCTTCTCTCGTGATGGGAAGATACTAGTTTGAAAAGCATCAACAGGTCAACAATTTCCTATATCAAGCGAACGTAATCTCTCAACTTCCTTGACAAGCTGACATTACCATTACTGATTAACCAGGTGTCCTCAACACTTTATATACTGTGGTGTATTAATATATGTTCCTACTACATTATTGTGCAATTCTTTGTACTAACTTTTACTAGTTAGTACCAACTACCTCATATACTATGTACTTTTTTTAGTGCTATTAAACTTTATGCTATAAATAAGTCTTACTTCTAAATTAATTTTATATTATATTTACTATCTTGTCCATCAAATTTAGTCCCTTTCATCCAGTAACTCCTTCACTCTAATTATTATTATTATAATCAAATAGAAGCGCTAAACCACAGGGGTTATACAGCTTCTTCACTCTAACTTTAAAAAAAAAAAAAAATAATAATAATAATTAAGGTGCTAATTCAGTTGCTAAAGTATTTTAGTCTCATTGTTTACTATTATATTCCCTAGTTTCTTTATTTTTTAGTTAACTAACTACCACAATTATTATATTAATTTGTTTAAATAATTAAGGGGCTAACTCAGGTGCTACATTGTTTTATTTTCATTGTTTGCCATTATATTCCCTGCTCCTTATTTTTAGCTTTACAATAACTACCACAGTTCATTTACTTTCATTTGTAAAAATAACCAAGGTACAACTTCACGTGCCAAGCAAAGGTGTGTTAATCCAATAGCTAGTAAATTTAATTCATCAGGTATCATATTATTAAGCTTAGCATCTTTCATTGTTCTTAAATCTTGTTTTAAATTCACACTCATATATAAACATTTGTTAAATCAATTAACTCACTCAGGTGCTATAGTGTCTTAGATTCTTTTTAGCTGTAAAAAGATTCTTTTTAGCTGTAAATTGACTACCATAGTTCATAGTTCCTATACATTCGATTAACATCTCCCAAAATCTCTCTCTCTCTCTACACTCCTCTCTTCTCAGGTGCATACACGCTTATTATGACCCACTTTTCGCATCCGTCCCTTTTTAATCCACATAATCCTTGTAAATTCAAGGATTATGTGGATTAAACAAAGGTCGAGTCAAAAGTGGGTCATAATGTGTATGCACCTGGAGAAGAGAGAGGAGGGAGAGAGAGATTTGGAGATTGCGAATGTATAGGAACTTTTGAACCAAGTGAGGAGTAACTGTGGTAGGGGACCTAAATGCTAAAGTAGGAGAAACATGTATAGAGGTGTGGTAGGTAAGTTTGGGGTGCCAGGTGTAAATGATAATGGGAGCCCTTTGATTGAACTTTGTATAGAAAGGGGTTTAGTTATAGGTAATACATATTTTAAGAAAAAGAGGATAAATAAGTATACAAGATATGATGTAGGGCGTAATGACAGTAGTTTGTTGGACTATGTATTGGTAGATAAAAGACTGTTGAGTAGACTTCAGGATGTACATGTTTATAGAGGGGCCACAGATATATCAGATCACTTTTTAGTTATAGCTACAGTGGGAGTAAAAGGTAGATGGGATACAAGGAAAATAGAAGCAGTAAGTAAGAGAGAGGTGAAGGTTTATAAACTAAAAGAGGAGGCAGTTAGGGTAAGATATAAACAACTATTGGAGGATAGATGGGCTAGTGAGAGTGTAGGCAATGGGGTCGAAGATGTATGGGGTAGATTTAAAAATGTAGTGTTAGAGTGTTCAGCAGAAGTTTGTGGTTACAGGCGAGTGGGTGTGGGAGGGAAGAAGAGCGATTGGTGGAATGATGATGTAAAGAGAGTAGTAAGGGAGAAAAAGTTAGCATATGAGAGGTTTTTACAAAGTAGAAGTGATGCAAGGAGGAAAGAGTATATGGAGAGAAAAAGAGAGGTTAAGAGAGTGGTGAAGCAATGTAAAAAGAGAGCAAATGAGAGAGTGGGTGAGATGTTATCAACAAATTTTGTTGAAAATAAGAAAACGTTTTGGAGTGAGATGGAATCCTAGGCAACAAATGGATTTGACAGTTAAAAATAGGAGAGGAGAGTTATTAAATGGAGAGTTAGAGGTATCGGGAAGATGGAGGGAATATTTTGATGGGTTGTTAAATGTTGATGAAGACAGGGAAGCTGTGATTTCGTGTATAGGGCAAGGAGGAATAACATCTTATAGGAGTGTGGAAGAGCCAGTTGTGAGTGTGGGGGAAGTTCGTGAGGCAGTGGGTAGAATGAAAGGGGGTAAGGCAGCTAGGATTGATGGGATAAAGATAGAAATGTTAAAAGCAGGTGGGGATATAGTTTTGGAGTGGTTGGTGCTATTATTTAATAAATGTATGGAAGAGGGTAAGGTGCCTAGGGATTGGCAGAGAGCGTGTATTGTTCCTTTGTATAAAGGCAAAGGGGACAAAAGAGAGTGCAAAAATTATAGGGGGATAAGTCTGTTGAGTGTACCTGGTAAAGTGTATGGTAGAGTTATTATTGAAAGAATTAAGAGTAAGACAGAAAGCAGGATAGCAGATGAACAATGGGGCTTTAGGAAAGGTAGGGGGTGTGTAGACCAAGTGTTTACAGTGAAACATATAGGTGAACAGTATTTGGATAAGGGTAAAGAGGTTTTCGTGGCATTTATGGATTTGGAAAAGGCGTATGATAGGGTGGATAGGGGGGCAATGTGGCAGATGTTGCAGGTGTATGGAATAGGAGGTAGGTTACTGAAAGCAGTGAAGAGTTTTTATGAGGATAGTGAGGCTCAAGTTAGAGTGTGTAGGAGGGAAGGGGACTATTTCCCAGTAAAAGTGGGCCTTAGACAAGGATGTGTGATGTCACGATGGTTGTTCAATATATTTATAGATGGGGTTGTAAGAGAAGTGAATGCGAGGGTCTTGGCAAGAAGTGTGGGGTTGAAAGATAAAGAATTAAATACAAAGTGGGAGTTGTCACAGTTGCTTTTTGCTGATGACACTGTGCTTTTGGGAGATTCTGAACAGAAGTTGCAGAGGTTGGTGGATTAATTTGGTAGGGTGTGTAAAAGAAGAAAATTGAAAGTGAATATAGGAAAGAGTAAGGTGATGAGGATAACAAAAAGATTAGGTGACGAAAGATTGGATATAAGATTGGAGGGAGAGAGTATGGAGGATGTGAATGTATTCAGATATTTGGGAGTGGACATGTCAGCAGATGGGTCTATGAAGGATGAGGTAAATCATAGAATTAATGAGGGAAAAAGGGTGAGTGGAGCACTTCGGAGTCTGTGGAGACAAAGAACTTTGTCCATGGAAGTAAAGAAGGGAATGTATGAGAGTATAGTTATACCAACACTCTTATATGGGTGTGAAGCATGGGTGATGAATGTTGCAATGAGGAGAAGGCTGGAGGCAGTGGAGATGTCATGTCTGAGGTCAATGTGTGGTGTGAATATAATGCAGAGAATTCAGAGTTTGGAAATTAGGAGGAGGTGCTGGATTACCAAAACTATTATCCAGAGAGCTGAGGAGGGGTTGTTGAGGTGGTTTGGACATGTAGAGAGAATGGAACGAGACAGAATAACTTCGAGAGTGTATAAATCTGTAGTGGAGGGAAGGCGGGGTAGGGGTCGGCCTAGGAAAGGTTGGAGGGAGGGGGTAAAGGAAGTTTTGTGTGCAAGGTGCTTGGACTTCCAGCAAGCATGTGTGAGCGTATTTGATAGGAGTGAATGGAGACAAATGGTTTTTAATACTTGACGTGCTGTTGGAGTGTGAGCAAAGTAACATTTATGAAGGGATTCAGGGGAAACCGGCAGGCCGGACTTGAGTCCTGGAGATGGGAAGTACAGTGTCTGCACTCTGAAGGAGGGGTGTTAATATTGCAGTTTTATAACTGTAGTGTAAAGCACCCCTCTGGCAAGACAGTGATGGAGTGAATGATGATGAAAGTTTTTCTTTTTCGGGCCACCCTGCCTTGGTGGGAATCGGCTGATGTGTTAAAAAAAAAAATATTTCATTTATTCATTTTTTGTAAACATATTTAACACACTAATTCATGTGCCAAAAACTCCTTTTCATTGTCCTATTCTTAAGTCTACATACATTGTTCTATTTTTAAGTTTAATTATAGAATCACACTAAATCTTATGATTCCAAACATTGATCCTGATATCAACTTTTATTAAATGACTTACACGAACCTAACAATAACTGTAATTACTACAAAGCAGAACAAGCAAAAACACTACTCAAAGCCAACAATAACATATCTATCTTTAACTCAATGTCAGATCTTCAAGAACATTTGCAACTCTGCATTTAAACTCACTCAGGCCATATTGCTCTCACTGAAACCTGGCTAAAGCCTAATACTACAGATATCTATGCAATTCCTGGTTACACAGCCATTCACAACTGTAGGCCAGACCAACAAGGAGATGGCACAGCTATACTCTACTCAGACCAGCTTAAATGTAACAACAATACTTGCACAAGAGATGAACATGGAGAATATATAATAGATAAGTTAAAATCCAAATACAGTGGTCCCTCGGTTTTCACCGAAAATCGGTCCAGAATGCTGCTCAAGTGCCATTACCGAACGAATTTACTTCCTTAAGAAATAATGTCACTTAGGTAGTCTATTTCAGACCCCCAAAAATACACTTGCAACAGCACTTACGAAAATACTCTTACATAAATGTTCGAGTTTGGAGATGCACAAAAACCGATGGACCACTGTAACTAGAAAAACCTCTCACAGTGATAAACATCTATAGATTACCACAGTCAAATATTAAACAATTTAGTGAAAAATTAGGAAGTATGATTACTGATACACACATGAACAAAGACCACTTAATCCTCACAGGAGACTTCAATATCAACCTCCTACAAGATCAGGACCCACAAGTAACTGAATTCACAAACACTATGAGCAACTGCTTGCTGCTACCGACAGTAACAAAACCTACAAGAATCTCTGAGACTTGTGCCTCCCTATTAGACCACATCTTCACTAACACCATATCCTTTTTAAAATCAGGCATAATCACAGACAATACAACAGACCACTACCCTACCTTTCTCATAACCAACCTCGGTAAATTACCCCTAGAGACTACTAAAGTTACCTTCAGACTACATAATGAGACAGCTATTAATAACTTCATAACAGCTATGACAGACATTGACTGGCAAACAGAGATAGACAACTATACAGATACTGACATATGCATTAATAATTTTCTTAAAAAGACCCAATACCTCTATAATAAGCATTGCCCTAAAAAAAACTAAGCAGATCACAGCTAAAAGACTAAACAGTCCCTGGGTAACACCCAGCATTCTCAAATCTATTAATATAAAACACCTATATATGAAAAACAGTACAGAATATCTCAAATAACAAGAGAACAAACAAAACGTTACTCATTAAACCTAATGAGCCTGATAAGAAGGTCAAAAAAATTGTACTATGAGAACAGATTACATAACTTTAAAGGTGATATAAAAAAGACCTGGAAAACCCTATCTAAAATTCTAGGAACTAAAAAGATATCCACTAATAGAACAATCAAACTAACAAAACCAGATGAACCACTTCTCCCACCTACTGAAACAGCAAAAAGACTCAATGATTTCTTCTCCACCATAGGAAAAAAGCTGGCAAGCAAAATCCCAAGTTCAAACACTGCACCTAACAACTATCTCACTGGCACTTATCCAAACACACTATTCTTAGCCACGACCACCCAATATTAGTCTCACTTATAATCAAAACATTAAAAAACAAGGCAGGAGATCTAAATAACTTACCACCTTTTATATACAAAAAAGCTTCTCAACTTCTCTCACCAATTATTGCAACACTCTTTAACAAATCCATCGAATCCTCTACCTTCCCATCAATACTCAAAATAGCGAGGGTTACCCCCATACATAAAGGAGGAGATCAAACAGATCTGAAAACTATAGGCCGATATCTAACTTACCCCTTCTCTCCAAAATCTTTGAAAAATTAATTCATAGGTAGATATACTCCTACCTTATCTCCCACAACGTACTCAACCACTGTCAATTTGGATTCAGGCCTAATAAAAATACAAATGATGCTATTATACACATGCTAGAAATAATTTACACAGCTTTTGAGAAAAAAGAAATCCCAGTGGGAATCTTCATTGATTTACGAAAAGCTTTTGATACAGTTGACCATGATCTGTTACACCTAAAATTATCACACTATGGTATAAGAGGGCACTTCTCAACTACCTAAAATCATACCTTAGCAACAGAAACCACTGTGTACACATATGGAGCTAGCTCTACCATGCAAACTATTACAGTAGGTGTCCCACAGGGAAGTGTTCTTGGCCCACTTCTCTTCTCATTTACATTAACGACCTACCAAATGCATCTCAACTACTCAAACCCATACTATTTGTAGATGACACTACATATGTTTTCTCTCACCCAAGCCCAGACATACTAGCCAACACTGTAAATGCTGAATTGCAGAAAATATCTACCTGGATGATGACTAACAAACTTACTCTCAATATTGATAAAACCTATTTCAATCAGTTTGGAAACAGAGCTACAAATGTACCACTTAACATAATGATAAACGGGTTCCTTATCATAAAACTCACAGAGGGAAAATTCTTAGGAATCCATCTTGACAGTGGCCTCAAATTTCAGACACATATACAACAAATTTCCAAGTCTCCAAGACCGTGGGAATACTATCCAAGATACGGTATTATGTTCCACAACTAGATCTCCTTACCCTATATCACTCACTCATTTCCCCCTACCTCACCTATGGAATCTGCGCATGGGGCTCAACAACAATAACTCATCTCAGACCATTAATAACACAACAAAAGGCTGCAGTTAGAATGATAAATTCACACTCCAGACAACATACTCCACTGATATTCAAAAATCTAAACTTACTCACCATACAAGACATCCATACATAACAAAAAAGGCACAATACCGTGACTGGAACAATACACACAAAACCCGCACATATAAAAAGAGAGGAGCTTACGACGACGTTTTGGTCCGACTTGGACCATTTACAAAGTCACACTAACACACAACAGGTGGAAGGGGTATTTATAGGCAGGCAGACAGGGAAGGGCACAAGAAAGTGGGGTAATAATGGAGGTAGTAGTGGAAGTGGTAGTAGTAGTAGTAGTGGAGTCAGTCATATTCTAGGAAAGGAGCACTGCAATGAAGCTGGCGGTCCGCATGGGTTAGGACAAGAACACAGAGGGAGGAAAAGGCAAATAAAATAAAGAAGGACAAATACAAGGCAAAAGAAAAGAAAGAAAAGAAAACCCAGAGGAGAAAAAGGAGAAGGGGGAAGAGATAAAAAGGGAAGGAATCAGGTTAAGTCATGGGTGTTCTGAAGTTTGGAGCATTTAACAATGAAATGGGAGAGGAAAGCATCAACAGAGACAAAGCCAGGGCTAAGATTCATACAGGGAAAGTTGTGCATAAGGGAGGATTCAACCAGGTGACGACTGTGAAAGTTAGACGTAGGGTAGACAGTTTTGGCAGAAGACCAATCAATAGGATGACTGTGATCTCTGACATGACAGAAAAGAACATTATTAGTGTTGGCAAGCCTAACACTATTTTTGTGCTCCCTAAGTCTGTCAGAAAGAGATCGGCCAGTTTCTCCGAAGTACTGAAGAGGACAGGAGAAGCAAGAAATAGAGTAGACACCAGGAGAATCTATAGAGGGAGGGGAGGTATGAACTAGATTAGTGCGAATAGTGTTAGTCTGGCGAAAGGTAAGTTTGATGTCTAAGGAACGGAGAGAGTTGTTGAGATTAGAGAGACCAGAGATGTAGGGAAGGCAGAGGACAGGAGAGTTCCCAGGAGTAGAGGGTTTAGGAGAGAAGAAAGTCCATTTGGCACGAGAGAAAGCAGAGTCTATGAAATGGGAAGGGTAGCCAAGGCGGGAAAATGAATTATGAAGAGTGGAAATTTCTGCTTCAAGGAACTGAGGATCACAAATGCGGAGAGCACGGAGAAAGATGGAGATAAGAACACTTTTCTTGACAGAGGAGGCATGATAAGAGAAGTAGTGAATGTACATGCCACTGTGAATAGGCTTGCGGTACACGGAGAAGGCAAAACCTGTAACTGAGCGGTGGACATGAACATCAAGGAAAGGAAGCAAAGAATTAGATTCCCAGTCAGCTTTAAACTTAATGGAAGGGGCAAGATTATTAAGAGCATCAAGAAAAGGTTGGAAGAGACTTGAGTCATGAGGCCAAAGAGCAAAGATGTCATCTACATAGCGGAGCCAAAGTGAAGGACGTACATCAAGAGTGGGAAGAAGGACAGTCTCGAAGTATTCCATGTAAAAATTAGCAAGAACAGGAGATAGAGGAGATCCCCTAGTGACACCAAAGGTTTGAGAATAATATTTACCTTGAAAAGAAAAGGAGTTAGAGTCCACACTTAGGCGGATAAGATCAAGAAAGCGGGTTGTGTGTGTATAAAACATCCATACTTTTTACTGTGCCTATTACATACATAGAACACTAAACTCAAATATTAACCCACCACTCAAACTTCTCCTTACCAACCTTAACAGGACACATGACCATAACACAAGACACAGATCACTCCTTGATGTTCCCCGTGTCCATCTAACACTATGCAAAAACTCAATGCATATAAAAGGCCCAAAAATTTGGAATTCATTACCTGTGATTGCCAAAGAAACCCTGGCTGTACCTCAGTTCAAAGCGATGCTAAAAAAAACACCTTCTCACCCAAACCTAAGTGCACAATATCTAACATTCCCAATGTAAAAACCTGCTATAAATAATGCATACTGAGCTAACTCTGTTTCTATAACACTAACAAGTAAAATAATCTACCCTCTTGAAGTCTGTGTAACTTATCTAATGAACATATAAACTGTACTTGCAACACAACTAATTGTTTTAATTTGTGATCTGATTTAATTAATTGCATTGCTGCAATTAACAAATTATTATGTTCAACTTATATTCAAATTTCACAACCTAAATACACAATTATACTTATTTTGTAAATTATCAACCAAAATTCTCTACCATGTAGTCTAATGTAAATTAATTTTAAGAATGCCCACAATGCTCAGCATATTAGGGGCTTTTGGTATATACACCTCATGTATACCTAGAACTAAGTAGTATGACCTTGTATCATGTCAAAATAAAATTATTATTATTATTATTATTATGGTACTAGGGGGAGAGCACAACTTTGACTTTTGTGTTATCCTAGGTAGTCTACACATATGCTGCTATGTATGATAATCTATGTAACTGTATTTGTGTATACCTGAATAAACTTACTT
>WNWK01036939.1:0-18825 GCA_009830355.1 Cherax destructor
ACAGGCCTAGTGTCAAATCGACATGTGCCTAGGACAAAATGGTAACTAACTAACAGTTATCGTACCTAAATAACAGGTGTAAATTACCTAGATAACTAATTAAAAGACAGTGACCTATTTTCATTGAACTGTGGAGAGAAGGACCTGAGAACTACAACTGAAACACAAAATTGACCTAATTTGCCCGAAATGCTCTGCATAACCAGGGGCTTTCTGTGTAGTATTTGTTGTGATAAAAACACAGGCCTTATTCCTAGGCTTTATTGAACACAAAATCCATGGTACATGTCTGCAACAGAAGAAAATACATCTAATGACCTGCTGCAGGACAGGTGATGAAGGTGCATATGTCCTCAGAAAAGCTATAGCTACTGGCGACATATTTAAGCTTACCATGTAATCTGCATCACGAATGTATCGTGTAAGAGAGAGCCACACGCCATGCTGGGCCATCGCTGTACTGTTTGTTGTTATTGTAAGGGGCCCCTGAGGTGGTGCAGTATTGTGTCCTGCGCGGCTCCCCACAAGAGCGGTATCACTACAGTATTGTCATTAGGTCAGGTAAGGTTTGTCAGGAAACAGGACAAGTGTTTCCTGACGCGGGTCTGAGTCATATGACGACCCACAGCTGGAGCTTTTGGTCATGTGACCGAGGCCTTCCACTGGCTTACCACTCCACCACTTCAAAAATTATAGTTATAGTTAAAACCATTAATGTCCGCTATGGTCTGTATGTTGTATCATGTAGAAATACGTAAGCATTATTATTATTGTTATTATGCCGGGTTATATTCTTTTAAGATGTAAAGTCATGGTCTTCATATTATAAATAAAGATGTCTTATTAATCACAATAAAGATGTCCTCTTCGTAATAATAATAACAAAAATTCTACCAATTACGTCAACTATTGACTTTAATATAGTTTATCATAAACGTTTTAGGTTTTCTTTCACTTGAGTCACCGTCGACTAAAACCATTTTCTTTCATCACTTTTGTAGGTAACTCTGATAATAATAATGATAATGTTTATTTCTACAAGTACATATACAAGGTATACAGACCATAGCTGACATCAGTGACATACTACTATATAGAAAGCTCCTTGTTATTCTGAGCATTTCCTGCAACTTAGGTTAATTTTGTCCCCAGGATGCCACCCACACCAGTCCACTAACACAGGGACAGCAGGTGTAAGGTGACTAACTCTTACTGCTAGGTGAACATGGACAGAAGGTTTCTTAAGAAAACACGTCTTAATGTTTCCACCTGTACCGGGGATCGAACCCCGGACCCAGTGTGTGAGGCGAGTGCACTGCCAACCCAGCTACGGGACAGCATTCATTGTAATTATTAACCTGGGGGAGTTAACCCAAGAAAGCCAAGCAGAGTGGCTTCCTTTCGTTGTGGTTCCTTATTGGGTTACCCTGGCTTACTAATCCGTCGAAGGCTAGTGTGAATGACGTCATTATTTACATTTTGGGCACACATACATGATTAAGCTCATGGAACAAGGAAAGAGTAGGTCTAGTGGTGACTAGTGAAGAGGCAAGGCCAGGAGATGTGACTCGACCCCTGCAACCACAAATAAGTAAGAAAACACACACAGTTTCATTACAAATATTAACTCATAATAACTCGTTAGGTTAGGTCAAGTGTTTCCTGACGCGGGTCTTAGATGATGACTCACAGCTGGAGCTATCGGTCATCTGACCGAGGCCTTCCACTGGCTTACCAGTCCACCCCTTTAAAAATTATGGTCATAATTATAACCATTAGAAAATGTATTGTTGATTCGCCGGTACTCTCGCGGCCCGGGTCTTTTCCAAATGGTAACCCGGCCTTGGCTCCCTGTCTTGGGAGTGTCGCGAGACCAATGTCTCCCATGGAAATGTAAGGAGGAGGAGGTGTTGATTCACCGGGAATTCTCCCGGCCCAGGTCTTTACCAGATGGCGACCCGGCTTCGGCTCCCTGGTATGGGAGTGTCAGAGACCTATGTCTCCCATGGGAGGGGGTACCCCTCAGCGGTGGGACCAACTGGTCCCAGGCCTAGCCACATTCCCCACCAGCACGAGGCAGGTGGTAGATAGATGCTAGGCCACTCTGGTCTGACACCTTCCCCGCCCCAAGGAGGCTGACAGGAAGGACAGGCTTGCGAGCCGCAGTTGGTAGCAAGCTCCAGCCTTGGCACCTCCCCTAGAAGGGCTGGGCATGGTGATCGACCTGATATCTGGAAATATAACACTGTAACAATATAACTGTGTTCATTACTGGTGCAGTGAGGACTACTAGTGTTCACCTCAAGATTGGACTGAAACTCTCTGAACAATGGACTGTTTTTTTCAACTAAGCTGTATGGAATTTAACATAGCTTAAGCTTAATTAACACACTGCAAGTTGAAGACTATGTAACAGACACAGACTTCAGAAATGCAGTCTAGGCTGGGAACTTGCATACTCAAGTTCCCTACTAGACCAACCTCCAATCCTAAGGATATGGTATATCCACACAGGTAATCCTAATGGTTTCAATCATAATTTTTAAAGTGGTGGAGTGGTAAGCCAGTGGAAGGCCTCGGTCAGATGACCAAAAGCTCGAACTGTGGGTCATCATATGACCAGTCAGGAAACACTTGTCCTGTTTCCTGACAAAACCTAACCTAACCTAACACACTGATAGATAGTAGTAGTTACTAGTTGTCAAAGGCACTTGTCAATAGACACTTGGCCTGTTGTGTTTGTGTGTGTACTCACCTAATTGAGGTTGCAGGGGTCAATTCATAGCTTCTGCCCCCCCTCTTCGTTGGTCGCTACTAGGTCCACTCTCTCCCTGCTCCATGAGCTTTATCATATCTCGTCATAAAGCTATGTATGGTTCCTGCCTCCACTACATCACTTCCCAGACTATTCCACTTCCTGACAACTCTGTGACTGAAGAAATACTTCCTAACATCCCTGTGACTCATGTGAGTCTTCAACTTCCAATTGTGACCCCTTGTTGATGTGTCCCCTCGTTGTTGTGTCCCCTTACCTGGAGTTTACCTAGAGAGAGTTCCAGGGGTCAACGCCCTAGCGGCCCGGTCTGTGACCAGGCCTCATGTTGGATCAGAGCCTGATCAACCAGGCTGTTACTGCTGGCCGCACGCAGTCCAACGTACGAACCACAGCCTGGCTGGTCAGGCACTGACTTTAGGTGCCTGTCCAGTGTCTGCTTGAAGACAGCCAGGGGCCTATTGGTAATCCCCCTTATGTATGCTGGGAGGCAGTTGAACAGTCTTGGGCCCCTGACACTTATTGTGTTGTCTCTCAACGTGCTAGTGGCACCCCTGCTTTTCATTGGGGGGATGTTACATCGTCTGCCGAGTCTTTTGCTTTCGTAGGGAGTGACACTCGTGTGCAAGTTTGGTACTAATCCTCTAGGATTTTCCAAGTGTATATAATAATGTATCTCTCCCGCCTGCGTTCCAGGGAGTACAGGTTTAGGAACTTCAAGCGTTCCCAGTAATTGAGGTGGTTTGTTGTAGTTATGAGTGCCGTGAAGGTTCTCTGTACATTTTCTAGGTCAGCAATTTCACCCGCCTTGAAAGGTGCAGTTAGTGTACAGCAATATTCCAGCCTAGATAGAACAAGCGACCTGAAAAATGTCAACATGGGCTTGACATCCCTGGTTTTAAAGGTTCTCATTATCCATCCTGTCATTTTTCTGGCAGATGCGATTGCTACAGTGTTATGGTCCTTGAAGGTGAGATCCTCTGTCATGATCACTCCCAGGTCTTTGACATTATTTTTTCGCTCTATTGTGTGGTTGGAATTTGTTTTATACTCCGATGAGATTTTAATTTCCTCACGTTTTCCATATCGAAGTAATTTAAATTTCTCATCATTGAACTTCATATTGTTTTCTGCAGCCCATTTAAAGATTTGGTTTATGTCTGCTTGGAGTATTGCAGTGTCTTCAATGGTGGACACTGTCATGCAGATTCGGGTGTCATCTGCAAAGGAAGACACGGCACTGTGGCTTATATCCCTGTCTATGTCCGATATGAGGATGAGGAACAGGATGGGAGCGAGTACTGTGCCTTGTGGAACAGAGCTTTTCACATTAGCTGCCTCAGACTTTACTCTGTTGACTACTACTCTTTGTCTTCTACTTGTTAGGAAATTATAGATCCATCTACCAACTTTTCCTGTTATTCCTTTATCACGCATTTTGTGTGCTATTACACATCTGCATTCTGTTTGTCCTCTAGAGCATCCAGGACTTTGTCATAGTGGTCCAGTAGTTGGGACAGACAGGAGCGACCTGCTCTAAACCCATGCTGCCCTGGGTTGTGTAATTGATGGATTATCTAGATGAGTGGCGATCTTGCTTCTTAGAACCCTTTCAAAGATTTTTATGATATGGGACGTTAGCGCTATTGGTCTATAGTTCTTTGCTATTGCTTTACTGCCCCCTTTGTGAAGTGGGGCTATGTCTGTTGTTTTTAGTAACTGCGGGACGACCCCAGTGTCCATGCTCCCTCTCCATAGGATGTTAAAAGCACGTGATAGGGGCTTCTTGCAGTTCTTGATGAACACTGAGTTCCATGAGTCGGGGCCTGGGCGGAGTGCATGGGCATGTCATTTATCGCCTTTTCAAAGTCATGTGGCATCAGGGTAATGTCAGATAGGCTTGCTTCTACCAGGTTCTGTGGCACTCTCATAAAAAATCATTTAGGTCTTCAACTTTCAGTCTGGTTAGCGGCTCACTAAAAACTGAGTCATACTGCGACTTTAGTAACTCACTCATTTCCTTGCTGTCATCTGTGTAGGACCCATCCCGTTTTAGTAGGGACATAATACTGGATGTTGTTCTCGACTTTGTTTTGGCGTAAGAAAATAAATACTTTGGGTTTCTTTCAATTTCATTTTTGGCTTTTAGTTCTTCCCGCGTTTCTTGATTCCTGTAAGATTCCTTTAGTTTTAACTCGATGTTTGCTATTTCTCTGACCAGTGCCTCCCTACGTATTTCAGATATATTGGCCTCTTGTAGCCGCTCTGTTATTCTTTGCCTTCGCCTGAATAGGGAGCGCCTCTCTCTTTCTAGTTTACATCTTCTCCTCCTTTTCCTTAAGGGAATTTGCCTTGAGCAAACCTCAAGTGCCACAGAGTTAATTTGTTCTAGACATAGGTTAGGATCCGTGATGCTTAGGCTGTCTTTCCATTGCATATCATTTAGGACTTGGTTTACTTGGTCCCACCTTATGTTTTTGTTATTGAAGTTGAATTTGGAGAAAGCTCCCTCGCGGCTGATCACATTTTGTTGATCTTGTGCTCCCCGCATACATGTCTGGACCTCTATTATGTTGTGATCTGAGTATATTGTTTTTGATATGATGACATTTAGTATCAGATCATCATTGTTGGTGAAGATGAGGTCCAGCGTATTCTCTAATCTTGTAGGCTCTATTATTTGCTGGTTAAGGTGAATTTGGTGCAGAGATTTAAAAGCTCGTGTGTGTGTGAGTTTTCATCTGAGCTGCCTCCTGGTGTTATCTCTGCTACCACATTATTTGCAATATTCCTCCATTTTAGGTGCCTTAGGTTGAAGTCCCCAGGAGCAAGATGTTGGGGCAGGAGCTGGAAGGTTTTCCAGACATTGGTCAATTTTCAGAAGCTGTTCCTGGAATTGTTGGGACGTTGCATCCGGAGGCTTGTATACAACCACGATGACCAGGTTTTGATTCTCGATCTTTATTGCTAATACTTCAACTACATCATTTGAGGCATTTAGTAGTTCTGAACATATAAGTGACTCTGTGATATACAGGCCAACCCCCTTTTTTTTTTTGCCTGTTCACTCTGTCACACCTGTATAGGTTGTAGCCCGGGATCCATATTTCATTGTCCAAGTGATCCTTTATGTGGGTCTCTGTGAAAGCCGCAAACATAGAATTTGACTCTGTAAGCAGTCCACGAATGTTGCTGTGTCCCCTTGTTGTTGTGTCCCCTTGTTGTTGTGACCCCTTGTTGCTGTGTCCCCTTGTTGTTGTGTTTCCTTGTTGTTGTGACCCCTTGTTGCTGTGTCCCCTTGTTGCTGTGTCCCCTTGTTGCTGTGTCCCCTTGTTGCTGTGTCCCCTTGTTGTTGCGACCCCTTGTTGTTGCGACCCCTTGTTGCTGTGTCCCCTTGTTGCTGTGTCCCCTTGTTGCTGTGTCCCTTGTTGCTGTGACCCTTGTTGTTGCGACCCCTTGTTGTTGCGACCCCTTGTTGCTGTGTCCCCTTGTTGCTGTGTCCCCTTGTTGCTGTGTCCCCTTGTTGCTGTGACCCCTTGTTGCTGTGTCCCCTTGTTGCTGTGTCCCCTTGTTGCTGTGTCCCCTTGTTGTTGTGACCCCTTGTTGTTGCGACCCCTTGTTGCTGTGTCCCCTTGTTGCTGTGTCCCCTTGTTGTTGTGACCCCTTGTTGCTGTGACCCCTTGCTGTTGTGACCCCTTGTTGCTGTGTCCCCTTGTTGCTGTGTCCCTTGTTGCTGTGACCCCTTGTTGTGACCCCTTGTTGCTGTGTCCCTTGTTGCTGTGACCCCTTGTTGTTGTGACCCATTGTTGCTGTGACCCATTGTTGCTGTGTCCCCTTGTTGCTGTGTCCCTTGTTGCTGTGTCCCCTTGTTGCTGTGTCCCTTTGCTGTGTCCTTGTTGCTGTGCCCCTTGTTGCTGTGCCCTTGTTGCTGTGCCCTTGTTGCTGTGTCCCCTTGTTGCTGTGTCCCCTTGTTGCTGTGTCCCCTTGTTGCTTGTCCCCTTGTTGTTGTGACCCCTTGTTGCTTGTCCCCTTGTTGCTGTGTCCCCTTGTTGCTGTGCCCCTTGTTGCTGTGTCCCCTTGTTGCTGTGCCCTTGTTGCTGTGCCCCTTGTTGCTGTGCCCCTTGTTGCTGTGTCCCCTTGTTGCTGTGTCCCCTTGTTGCTGTGTCCCCTTGTTGCTGTGTCCCCTTGTTGCTGTGTCCCCTTGTTGCTGTGTCCTTGCTGTGTCCCCTTGTTGCTGTGTCCCCTTGTTGCTGTGTCCCCTTGTTGCTGTGTCCCCTTGTTGCTGTGTCCCCTTGTTGCTGTGTCCCCTGTGTTGCTGTGCCCCGTGTTGCTGTGTCCCTTGTTGCTGTGTCCCCTTGTTGCTGTGTCCCCTTGTTGCTGTGTCCCCTTGTTGCTGTGTCCCTGTTGTCCCCTTGTTGCTGTGTCCCTTGTTGCTGTGTCCCCTTGTTGCTGTGTCCCCTTGTTGCTGTGTCCCCTTGTTGCTGTGCCCCTTGTTGCTGTGTCCCCTTGTTGCTGTGACCCCTTGTTGCTGTGACCCTTTGTTGCTGTGTCCCCTTGTTGCTGTGTCCCTTGTTGCTGTGTCCCCTTGTTGCTGTGACCCCTTGTTGCTGTGACCCCTTGTTGCTGTGACCCCTTGTTGCTGTGTCCCCTTGTTGCTGTGACCCCTTGTTGCTGTGTCCCCTTGTTGCTGTGACCCCTTGTTGCTGTGTCCCCTTGTTGCTGTGACCCCTTGTTGCTGTGTCCCCTTATTGCTGTGTCCCCTTGTTGCTGTGACCCCTTGTTGCTGTGACCCCTTATTGCTGTGTCCCCTTGTTGCTGTGACCCCTTGTTGCTGTGACCCCTTGTTGCTGTGACCCCTTGTTGCTGTGTCCCATTCCTGCAACATCCTGTCTCTATCCACTTTGTCAGTTTCTGTCAGTACCATACATAGTTTTAAGACTAGGTTTGATAAAGCTCATGGAGCAGGGAGAGAGGACCTAGTAGCAATCAGTGAAGAGGCGGGGCCAGGAGCTATGACTCGACCCCTGCAACCACAAATAGGTGAGTACAAATAGGTGAGTACACACACACATAAGGACCTAGTAGCAATCAGTGAAGAGGCGGGGCCAGGAGCTATGACTCGACCTATTTGTGGTTGCAGGGGTCGAGTCATAGCTCCTGGCCCCGCCTCTTCACTGATTGCTACTAGGTCCTCTCTCCCTGCTCCATGAGCTTTATCAAACCTAGTCTTAAACTATGTATGGTTCCTGCCTCCACTACGTCACTTTCTAGGCTATTCCACTTCCTGACAACTCTATGACTGAAGAAATACTTCCAAACATCCCTTTGACTCATAGGAGTCTTCAACTTCCAATTGTGACCCCTTGTTTCTGTGTCCTCTCTCTGGAACATCTTGTCTCTGTCCACCTTATCTATTCCTCGCAGTATTTTATATGTCGTTATCATGTCTCCCCTAACCCTCCTGTCCTCTAGTGTCGTCAGGCCGATTTCCCTTAACCTTTCTTCGTAGGACAATCCCTTTAGCTTTGGGACTAGTCTTGTTGCAAACCTTTGCACTTTCTCTAATTTCCTGACGTGTGTGTGCCGTATTTTCTAACCGTCCAGGGATCGACCCCGGGTCCTGCCATTGTAAGTCGTAGCATGAATTTTCTGCTCCCTTATTTAGTACTGTTTTAAGTGGGGTTAATTGAGGTTAATTTGGCTCAGTGGTGTCTAGCGGTTACATTAATTTGTTGAAAATATTAAATTACCTCGAAGGACGTGGCCCTTAGCGCTTGTTTTTAATAATAATAATAATAATAATAATAATAATAATAATAATATTGAAAGAAGTTTTTTGTTAAATAGGAATATTAATTATATTCAGGTATATAAATAAAGTTATGCGTAGGTATAGATAAAGTTATAGGCAGGTATACCAATCTAGCTTGGCAGGATTTTTCTTCTCCTTGGAGACTTCACTCTTACTCGGGGTGTTCTTTTTGCTCTTCCTTCTCCCTCTTTCTTCTCTGTTGGTCTTGGAATCTGAAGAACCGTCTATGCCGCAGCTCATCCAGGTTGAAACATAACATGTAGAACACCCGGCCGATGTCGTCAATCATTTTTAAGTGGGGGTTGAGAAGGACTGTATGAATGTCCAGTAAGGCCTTCAGGAGGACAATGAGAACGTGTTCTTTGTCTCTGAGGTGTTCCTTTCTGACGTACTCTCTCATGTGGTCGACACCCGGGTGGATGAAGTAATCGGATGAGAGAGTCCTTGGGTCAGAGGAGAACTTAAATATCACTCTAGCCAGCTCTCTCACACCTTCCAGCTCAGGGATTATGATTTCTATTTAGTCGTCGAAGTCGGTGAATATTGATTCTGGTGTCGGGGTGGGTTCTGGGGCTTTGCGTCGCCTGAAGAATCGTCTGAAGAAGAGTAATTTTTCGGTACGTTCACTGAGTGAGGCTGCTTGGCTGGGTGTGCTTATATTATATCTGAGAAGCAACTTGCACAGCTCATATAAATCTACCATTCTCTCCAGCACAATGTGTGTGGTTTCGAAGTTTTTCAGATCCTTTACATGTGCTACCAGGTTTTCTCTGACTGTTCTGTAGAGAGTTTTCCAGTTTTTAAGTTCCAGTTGTTTGTATCTCTCGACCAGCACCTCCTCCTTTAAACCAATCGCCCTGTCATTAAATTATTCCTCAAACCAATCATTGAATTCCACCTCCAACTCACCGATTTCCAGTTCTTCAGAATGTTCGTAGAATATGTTGAAGTAAACGAGGATGTCAGCAGCGCAGAAGGATGTAATGCGACCTCGCCTGAGTGCATCCCAGAAGATGTGAGCCAATACGTTGTCTTCAGGGTTCGGTGGAGTCTCTATCCCACACTACGCCATCAGTCTGCGATCTGTGACTGTGTACACATCTTCTAGATCAAAACGCCGCATGTCCAGTGGTGGTTAATGAATGGTTGGCCGCTCTAGCTCGCTCACCTGAAGCAGCTTATGGATAAAATCAAAATTCGGTCGTGTGAAGAAATTGTTTGCTAGGAAGATGTTTATTCTGGAGGTGGAGCCACCCTTTCCATCCTCGTTATTTGGAAGATATACGAATACAAATATTACGAACGACTGTATTAGTATGACGAACCAAATTATGGCAAGCGGTATTGGAGCTTCCCCGAGGAATAAGGGCTTCAAAACATAGTCCTTGCAGAATCTATAGTACATACGTACGGCCGTTTTTTAATTGAATAACTGTTGATATTTTACTTCTGGTTCTTCATACTCAAATTCTCCGCAGTGCTCAACAGCAGCGCCTTTACACACCTCTGTGGCGATGACGGTGGCTGAGTAAGTGACCGGCGGCTGAGGTGGATAAACTTCCCCATGGGTTGCCTTATAGACCGCGTAAGTCACTGGTATTACATCTCCTACTCCCTCCAGACTGACCACACATGTATACAAGTCGTCCCGAGGCCACTTGACTGTCAGCCTTGTGAAGCGACCACGTACAGAGCTGGCGTCTTCGTGGATACGTCTACCAGTCATGTCTATCCAAAAGGTTTCGTAAGGTACCCCAGCTACCATGAACCACGACAGTAAAACATCGTACCAACACTCGAGTGTTTTTTATTTTGAGGGTTCCAAGGGCATGGATACGAGTTTACCACCCAGAGGGGGCCTTTTGGGAATTACAGAACGGTGCAGGATATGGTAATACGATGGATTTCTCGGGTTGGATGAACGAGGCGCCATAGCTTGGAACATCACATACCCTTAATTGTTTATTATCATGTAACTGAGGCCACCAGCGAAATTACCAATTTCCATCGCATTGCCTTTACGGAACTCCCTCAGCCAATCTGAGGACACACCACCAAAGTACAACCTTTCGTTACAGAATGGCACCTTAGTCTGGCGATGGTGACTGATAGTTTCTTGTTGATAAAGAAAAAGATCCAAGTTATTTACTTTCACTGTCATCTGATCGCTGAGCCATGAAAAAGATACTATATATCGACTTTCGTGGTTGAAAGATATTTTTGGGTATAGAGGCATCTGGAAAGCTTGACGAAATCATAGCAGTAGTAAAAGTAAGATTTGTTAGCGTAATCTGGCACAGGTACAGTCATAAGAGCCCAGCCAGTGGTGGTGGAGGTGGGTGAGAAAAATAAGATGCGAGGTTTGTCGCCCAGCCTCTAGCTCATGAACTCTATTTTAATCGTCTTGATTTGACGAGTTGGTAATGGTCGAGCGCAAGCTACTACCTAGTACTCGTCCTCTCCGTTGAAATACATTAGATCATTCGGAAAATATATACGGCTGGGAACATAGTCTTCATGATGAGTTTCTGAAGGATATTCTGGTACCTCAGTTGGGAGAAATTCTTTTATTTATTCAATGCCCCATCTCCTACGTACGCCTATGAAGCTTTCCTTTGCGTAGGTATCTAAGTCATATCTTGTAAACGTGTGGCCTCTCTTATTGATAACAAGATTCGTTACGATGCCATTGAATGACTCGTCTCCCAAGCAGAATGTGAAATAGAGGAATGATATCACTGGATCTGCGGGAATGTCAATCTTAATGGCTTGTTCTCCCATCATTGGGATTTCCAGACCTATAAACACCGTTTAACGCAAGAGGATGAACCGTACCCTGTACCACTGTTACTATTTAAGCGGATACTTGAGGGTAGCTTAAATCTATGTATTCTTCAGTTCCCGTAAAACACTAAGGAACTGTTCACTGTTTGTAACCTCAGCAGCCCATCTTGATTGTCGATTGATGTTACGTTACAGATCATTTGGTCCCGGACTCCTTCAGTGTCTTCGTGTTCGAAGTAGAACAGGAAGGAAATGGAGATACGTAGATGTTATCCTTCTTCGAGTCTTTGACATACTGCCTTTTGTACTCTACGACTTTACCCTTTAAAAAGAGGAAGAGAAACGGAACCGAGCCTTGCCCCATTGGCCTCCCAGAAGCGTTCCAGGGATGCCGGAGAATCCGGAGCTGACTTCTCTCTGGGCCATGATCCTGTTCCTCTCCTGGTGGGTCAAGATACTTGCGTGGAAGATGTGCACCGAGGAATCTACAGTGTCTTCAGACTCTTCTCCCTCCTTCTCCATCTCTTCCGTCTCCTCCCTTTCTCCTCCTCCTCCAGATGTGTATCCTCTTCCTCCAGCTCCGTGTCCTCTTCCCCAGCTCCGTGTCCTCCTCTTCCCCAGCTCCGTGACCTCCTCTTCCCCCAGCTCCGTGACCTCCTCTTCCTCCAGCTCCGTGTCCTCCTCTTCCCCCAGCTCCGTGTCCTCCTCTTCCTCCAGCTCCGTGTCCTCCTCTTCCCCCAGCCCCGTGTCCTCTCTTCCCCAGCCCCGTGTCCTCCTCTTCCCAGCTCCGTGTCCTCCTCTTCCTCCAGCTCCGTGTCCTCTCTTCCTCCAGCTCCGTGTCCTCCTCTTCCTCCAGCTCCGTGTCCTCCTCTTCCTCCAGCCCCGTGTCTCCTCTTCCCCAGCTCGTGTCCTCCTTCTTCTCCAGCTCCGTGTCCTCCTCTTCCCCAGCCCCGTGTCCTCCTCTTCCCCCAGCCCCGTGTCCTCCTCTTTCCCAGCTCCGTGTCCTCCTCTTCTCCAGCTCCGTGTCCTCCTCTTCCTCCAGCTCCGTGACCTCCTCTTCCTCCAGCTCCGTGTCCTCCTCTTCCCCCAGCCCCGTGTCCTCCTCTTCCCCCAGCCCCGTGTCCTCCTCTTCCCCCAGCCCCGTGTCCTCCTCTTCCTCCAGCTCCGTGTCCTCCTCTTCCCCCAGCCCCGTGTCCTCCTATTCACTTGGGTTAAGCTCGCTTGGATCATTCGCATCCAAGAGTGGATCATCCATGTCCAAGAGTGGATCATCCACGTCCCACCGTAGGTCACCCACGTCCTACAAACGTGGATCACCCACGTCCAAGCGTGGGTCACCCACGTCCTACTAGCGTGGATCACCCACGTCCAAGCGTGGATCACCCACATCCTACTAGCGTGGATCACCCACGTCCAAGCGTGGGTCACCCACTCTGGCGTGGATCACCCACGTCCCGCGCGTGGGTCACCTACGTCCCTACTAGCGTGGATCACCCACGTCCAAGCGTGGATCACCCACATCCTACTAGCGTGGATCACCCACGTCCAAGCGTGGGTCACCCACATCCTACTAGCGTGGATCACCCACGTCCAAGCGTGGGTCACCCACATCCTACTAGCGTGGATCACCCACGTCCAAGCGTGGGTCACCCACGTCCAAGCGTGGATCACCCACGTCCAAGCGTGGATCACCCACGTCCAAGCGTGGATCACCCACGTCCAAGCGTAGGCCACTCACTACACACAATCGAAAAATCACAAAAGAAACAATAATCACCTTAGAAATCATTTTCGTTCACTTAGATAACCTATGACAATATCTAATCAACCAGGAAAACTTCATATATGGTAGTGTTATATATAGTAAGGTTGGATTAGAAGGATTTTTATTTTATGTGCTGAATCTGAACCTGGACTGGCTTAATGATGTGACGCAGTGTGCCATGCTACGACTTTCTTACATTTTATTCTGCGTGCGTCACACTCCCATATAGGCTGCCTCCCAACAAGCGAACTGGATTCTTAAGGGTTTAGCGATGTAACAGCGACACCATCGTTATATCAGTACCTCGTTCATTGGCCAATCAGACAAGCCTGCCAGAGCTGTGAAGCAGTGTGGTTCGCTTGTGACACGCGCTTTGGCAGACTTGTCTGGGCTGCTGGTCGCCACGGTTCTCGGTGTCTGGTGCTTACATTTTTACCTTTGACCACCACGTTGTACACTTGCTCTTATATTAGTGTACATAGAGTACATGTAAATACCAGCTTGCTTCTTTGATGAAGGAAATACAAGTCATATAACACCTGTAGCTTTTTTCTTCCTCAGTTGGTTATCAGTTACGACCAGGTGTGCAGGCCATGATACACCTGTGCGAATATTGGTATATCCCCTGGGGCATGTGTAACTCTGGGGGGGTAAGTGGGGTATTGCCAATCTTACTACTACTACCCAATCTTCTATACTACCTCCATATCACTATTACCACAATCTACTATACTACTACAATCTCTTATCCCAATCTTCTATCTCCACAATCTGGGACCACTACTATGACCAATACTCTACCACAATTATCAATATCCTCCACTACACTATCACATTTTGATTCTTTCCACAATCTCCAATATTACTACCCATCATTAATTTTACTACTCTACTCTGCTGCTCTACTAGCGCCACTACAGTAACCACAACACCACCATCACCACCACCACCACCACTACTACCACCACCACCACTACTACCACCATCACTACTACCACCCCCCGCCACCACTCCCACCACCACCACTACTACCACTACCACCACCATCACCACTACCACCACTACCACCACCATCACCACTACCACCACCACCACCACCTTCCACTTACTCCTACTACCACTCCACCACCATCACCATTTACTCCCCCCACCACCACCATCCCCCTTATTTTCCATACCACCACCATCACCCTATTTACACCACCCCCACCACTACTACCAAATCCCCCACTACTACCACCATCACTACCCACCCCCCCCAAAACCCCCACCACCACCCCCCTCTACCACTCCCCCCACCATCACCACTCCCAAACCACTACCACCAATTCACTACCACCACCCCCACCACCACCATCACCACTACTACAAACCCCACTACCACCCCCCATCCCCACTACTACCACTACCACCACCATCACCACTACTCCCCACTACCACCACCATCACCATACCACCACCCACCACCATCACCACTACTACTACTACCACTACCACCCCCCCCATCACCACTCCACCATACCACCCCCCACCACCCCCACCCCACCACTACTACCACCGCCCCCCCCCACCACCCCCAATCCACCCCTCCCAAAAACCACCACTCTACCACCTCACCACTACTACCATTTCCACCACCATCCCACCATCACCACTACCCCACCACTCCACCATTGCCCACCATCACCACTACTCCCCCCATTCTCCACCACCAAACCATCACCCAGCTACCATCCTACTACTACCACCACCATCACCACTACTCCCAAAACCCCCCAATTACTACCACGCCACCACTCACTACCCCCCCAACTTAATTACCCACGCCACCACCCGCCACCACTACTACCCCCCACCACTCTACCACCACCACCACTCCCACTACCACCACCATCACCACTACCACCACTCCCCCCACCATCACCACTCCCACCACCACCCCCCATAAACCACACACCCCCCATTACTAAACCACCACCATAAACCCTACTACCACCACCATCACCCCCACTACCCCATCACTACTACTACCCCCACCATCACCACTACCCCCAAATCCCCACTACCACCATCCCCCACTACCACCACCACTATCACCACTACCCCCAAATCACCACTACCAGCACCCATCACTACTACCACCACCACCATCACTACTCCACCACCCCCCTTCACCCATACTACCACTCCCACCACCATCACCACCACCCATCACCACTACAAACCACCCCATCACCACTACCACCACCATCACCACTACCACCACCATAAACCACTACTACCCCCAAATCACCCCCACTCCACCACCATCACCCCCTACCACCACCACCACCACCCCCAAAACACCACTACCACCACCATCACCACTAACACCTTTTCCCCAAATACCATCACCACTACCACCACCATCACCACTACCACCACCATCACCACTACCACCACCATCACCACTACCACCACCATCACCCCCTACCACCACCATCACCACTACTCCCACCACCATCACCCCCCCACCACCATAAACACTACCACCACCATCCCCACTCCACCACCATCACCACCACCATCACCACTACAAACCACACATCCCCCTACCACCACCATCACCACTACCACCACCATCACCATTTACCACCACCATCACCACTCCCTTTACCACCATCACCATTTTACTCCCAAACCACCATCACCACTACCCCCAACCATCACCATTTACCACCACCATCACCACTACCACCACCATCACCACTACCACCACCATCACCACTACCACCACCATCACCACTACCACCACCATCACCACTACCCCCAAACCATCACTACTACTACCACCACCATCACTCCACTACCACCACCATCACCACTACCACCACCACTATCCACTCCACCACCATCCCCACCATTTCCCCCACCACTACACCATCACCCCACCATCACTACTGCCATCACCATCACTACTACCACCACCATCCCCATTACCACCACCATCACCACTACCACCACCATCACCTACTACCACCACCATTTTTTATTTCCACCCCCATCACTAATACTACCACCACCTTTTTCATTACCCACCACCATCACTATTCCACCACCACCATTCCATTTTAACCACCATAAACCACTACTACCACCACCACTACTCCCACCACCACCACTACTACCACCCCCAAATTACCACCACCACCCCCAACACCACCACCACTACCACGACTTTACCCCCACCATCACTACTACCCCCCTTTCCACCCTTGGATCAAGAGCCCTCGGGGTCAAGAAACTCACAGATCAACCCACACAGAGGGGGGGCCAGGAGCTATGAATCGCCCCCTTAAAACCAAAAAAGGGGCCAAATACACAAGATACCCGGAAATCAATGATGTCGATCAGTGTAGTTTAGACGGGGCAGGAGCTGTGACTCGACCCCAAAGACCTCTCGGTAGTACACAGAACTAAAAAACCCAAAAAAGGGTTATATATACACCTAGGTCTATCCCATAGGCTTTTTTAAAGCCCCAGGGGTGTCCCCAATTATAATAATAAAAAGAAAATAGTATTTATAGGAAGTATAATAGTAATAATGTAATAATAATAGTCTCAGACTGAGAGATAAATAGTTATAATAGTATAGTGGAAATTGGGAATTGTTGAAGGGGGTTTTTTTTTTAACAATTATTTATGAAGCACCTTTTCCCCCCTGGGGGGGGTGTGGTGAGCTTTTGGGGGGGGGGGTGATGCTGGGGGGGGTGCTGGGGGGATGCTGGGGTGATTAAATCTTGGGTGATGCTGGGGGGATGCTTTTTGGGGTCTTGGGGGGCTGGGGGGTGCTGGGGGGCTTGGTGATGCTGGGGGGGGTGCTGGGAGTCTTGGGTGATGTGGGGGGGGTGATGCTGGGAGTCTTGGGTGATGCTGGGGGGGGCTGGGGGGTCAGGAGCTGGGAGTCTGGGGTCCCGGGGGGGCTTGGGGGGGCCGGGGGGGGTGGGGGGCTTGGGGGATGCTGGGGGGGGGGGTGATGCGGGGGTCTTGGGTGATGCTGGGGGGGCCGGGGGGCTTGGGGGATGCTGGGGGGATGCTGGGAGTCTTGGGGGATGCTGGGGGGGTGCTGGGAGTCCTTGGGGGGTGGGGGGATGCTGGGGGTGGGGAGTCTTTGGGGGGTGCGGGTGATGCTGGGAGTCTTGGGGGATGCTGGGGTGATGTGGGAGTCTTGGGTGATGCTGGGGTGATGCTGGGGGGGTTTTGGGGGGTGCTGGGGTGATTTGGGGGTCTTGGGGTGCTGGGGGGATGCTGGGGGGATGCTGGGGTCTTGGGGGATGTGGGGTGTGCTGGGAGTCTTGGGTGATGCTGGGGTGATGCTGGGGGGTCTTGGGGGGATGCTGGGGTGATGCTGGGAGGGTTTTTGGGGGATTTCGGGGGGGGTCTTGGGTGATGCTGGGGTCTGGGGTGATCGGGAGTTGGGGATGCTGAGGTGATGGGTGGGGTGATGCGGGGGGTCTTGGGGATGCGGGGGGATGCTGGGGTGATGGGGGAGTCTTGGTGATGCTGGGACTGGGTGATGCGGGGGTTTTGGGGGAAAGGGTGATGCTGGATTTTTGGGGGTGATGCTGGGATTTTTGGGTGATCGGGTTTGGGATGCTGGGATTTTGGGGGGGGGGGGTTTGGGTGAGGGGGGGGATTTTTGGGTGATGCTGGGATTGTGATGGGGGGGTTTTGGATGCTGGGGGATGCGGGGGAAAACCGGAGGGGGATAGAAGGTGGGGGTAAACCAGGATGGGGGATGAGACCAGGATGCTGGGATGAGACCAGGATTTTGGGATGAGACCAGGATGCTGGGATGAGACCAGGATGCTGGGATGAGACCAGGATGCGGGGAAAGACCAGGATGCTGGGGGGAGCCCCGGGATGCGGGGATGAGCCCGGATGCTGGGATGAGACCAGGATGCTGGGATGAGACTACCAGATATGGCCAAAAAAAAAAAGCTGCAGTAATTCACACTTCCACCAAAGACATAACTACCACAAACCACATGAGGGGGAGCTTAAATGCCCCCTGAAACCCAAAATTAGGTAGTACATACCCTTCGTTACCTTAGGGGAAAAAGGGACACCAATACCCAGTGACATCTCTGAGAGGATGTTTTCTGTGTGATTAAATGGCTTTTTGTAGGTTTTTTAAAAAACCCAAAGGGGGCCAAAAAAGGGGAAAATGGGATATAAACACGCGATCTAAAAAAAATAGTGTTTTTTTCGTCAGGGGAAAAAAAGGGAAATGTCTGCACAAAAGGGCCTTCTCGAATCTTGACCGAGTCGGCGTCCTCGGCCCTTTTAAAAAAAAATTTTGGTGTCCCGTGTTGAAAAAGATCAAGGGGGGCCCCCCTTTTCCCAACACGTTTCCTCTCTTCTTTTTTTATATATATATATATATATATATATATATATTATATATATATATATATAATATATGTCGGGGCCCCCTTTGGTAAGTTAGTTAGTTCAGACCCCAGGTAAGGACCCACTAAAGGGGGGGGGGAAAGGGGGGGAGAAGAAGAACAGCCGGGAGAGGAAGAGCTGAAGAGAAAAAAAGAGTCAGGATAAACCCCCAAAAGTCTAACTACCCCTAATTTTATTTTGTTTTAAAAAGCTATTTTGGTTAAAAAAACCCTTTTTTTAAAAAAAAAGTGAAAAATTTGG
>WNWK01036940.1:0-18824 GCA_009830355.1 Cherax destructor
CATCAATCCATAACCCTCACATCCAGTCCATCACCCTCATCATCAGTCCACCCTCACCACCAGTCCATCACACTCACCACCAGTTGTTACGGGACTCACCCTTACCCATCATTATATACTTAAGCATACGGCAGTAGAAAATGTCTCTTTATCATTATTATGAAAATAAGCGTTATATTGGCAAGTGGTATGTCCCCCGTACGTCTAGGTAGGGTTTTATGTGACGTATAGTTAACTATCCATCCGCTCGTTAACAGGTCAGGAATTCCCGCCTTACCACGTCATCGTACCCAATGAGGGGGGCCACCTGCTACACAGCAGTCAGTATCTATTCAGCGAGTCAGACAGAGAGACCGAGAGAGTATTCTGTAGTCAACGAGTCAGCAAGCAGTGATCTGTCGGTGATCAGTCAGATGTCATTCAGTCATCATCGAGTCAACAGTCAGTGATCAGTCAATGATCCGCCAGTGAGCATTCAGTCCTCAGTGAGACTTTCATGGTGAGAACTGTCCTCTCACTTTTCCTGAGAAGCACCTTGGATTTATTCTTCTGATCTTTGTGAGGTTCCTGTGTGAGCCTCCATCACCTTGAGTGGAGTTCGTCTCTGTTGCCGCTCAAAGCAAGTGAGTGCGCTGTAGTAAGTGAGACGCTGAGGTTCGTCTATGTTGCCGATCAAAGCAAGTGAGTGCGCCGTAGTAAGTGAGACGCTGAGATTCGTCTCTGTTGCCGCTCAAAGCAAGTGAGTGCGCCGTAGTAAGTGAGACGCTGAGGTTCGTCTCTGTTGCCGCTCAAAGCAAGTGAGTGCGCTGTCGTAAGTGAGACTTTGGAATATGTCTCTAATGGCGCTCATAGCAAGAGTGAGTGTTGTGCAGTTGTGGAGACTTTGGAATATGTCTCTAATGGCGCTCATAGCAAGAGTGAGTGTAGTGCAGTTGTGGAGACTTTGGAATATGTCTCTAATGGCGCTCACATCAAGAGTGAGTGTGTTGCAACTGTGGAGACTTGGAATATGTCTCTAATGGCGCTCATAGTAAGAGCTTGTGTTTGCTGTATTGCAGATGCTAGAGTTTTCCTTTCGATTTACTAGAAACGAGTTGTAGCGACATAGTCTTAAAAGACGACTGTGTGTATATGTCCTTGGAAACATTCATTGGAAAACTTCTTAAGTGCGTAAACATTTCTATTCCACTTATTGCTCTGAAAGTGATTATTAATTAAGAGATTGTGAATAGTCTACGTTCTAGATACATTACGGTGATAATGGATTAACAAATAAGTGTTATTCTTTTCGACTCAGTGTGAAGAGTCAAGTAATATGTTAAGTGAATAGAACGTCTTGCAATTTTAAAGTCATTTAGAGAAATATATGAGAAAGAAGATTGAAGGTTGCACCCTTCATTAATAAGTGAACTTAAGATAAGCTTGTTTGTAAATACTGTTTCATGGTGACATCATTTTAAATATTTTATATAAAGCTTTCTACGGATTATTAAGTTAATAAAAACCAGAAAGAAGTATTGTGATTATTTCGTTCCTATTGATCCCTTTTCATTTCTTTTATAACTTTATGTTAAAGTCTTGTTACATTGTTACCGGCCTGGGCGGAACAGGCCCTAGAAAGGCCCAGGTTTGTAACACCAGTCCATCACCCTCACAACCAGTCCATTACCCTCGTCACTAGTCCACCTTCACCAACAGTTCATCACCCTCTCTACCTATCCATCACCCTCACCATCAGGCTATCACCCTCTCCACCGATCCATCACCCTCACCATTAGTCCTTCACTCTCACCACCAGTCCATCACTCTCACCAGTCTACCACTCTCATCACCAGTCCATCACTTTCACCTCCAGTCCATCACCCTCACAACCAGTCCATTACCCTCGTCACTAGTCCACCTTCACCAACAGTTCATCACCCTCACCAGCGATTCATCACTCACCACCAGTCCTTCACTCTCACTGTTCATCACCCTCATCAACTTCACCACTGATCCATCACCCTCACCACAAAGCCATCACAATCACCACCAAGACATCAAACTCACCACCAGTCCATCACTGTCACCATCAGTCCATTACCCTCACCATCAGTCCCTCACCCTCACCACATGTCTATCACTCTCACCACCAGTCCGTCACCCTCGCCACCAGTCCATCAACCTCGCCACCAGTCCATCAACCTCGCCACCAGTCCATCAACCTCGCCACCAGTCCATCAACCTCGCCACCAGTCCATCACCCTCACAACCAATCCAACATTCTCACCACCAATCCATCACCTTCTTCAGCAATCCATCACCCTCACCACCAGTCTATCACCTTCACCACCAGTGCATTGCCCTCACGACCAGTCCATCACCTTCACCACCACTCCATCACCCTCACCACTACTACATCACCCTCACCCGCCATCACCAGCATCCTCATCACCAGTCCATCGCCCTCATCACCAATCCATCACCCTCACCACAAGTCCATCAACCTCACCACCAATCCTTTACCCTCACCAGCAATCCATCACTCTCCATCCAGTGTCATCAGGTCGATTAACCTCTCCTCGTAGGACATGCCCCTTAGCTCCAGGACTAGTCTTGTTGCAAACCTTTGCACTTTCTCGTTGCAAACCTTGTCTAATTCCTAACGTGCTTATCTAGGTGTGCGTTCCAAACTTGTGCTGCATTCTCCAATATAGGCCTAACGTACATGGTGTACAGGGTCCTGAACGATTCCATATTGAGATGTCGGAATGTTATTCTTAGGTTTGCTAGGCTTCCGTATGCTGCAGCAGTTATTTGGTTGATGTGCGCCTCAGGAGATTTGCCCGGTGTTATACTTGCCGGCCCCTTAGACTGTACTCTGTGGACTACTTTGCTCTTCCCCAATATTCATGACTTTGCACTTGGTGGGGTTGAATTCCAGGAGCCAGTTTCTGGACCAGGCCTGCAGCCTGTCCAGATCCCTTTGTAGTTCTGCCTGTTCCACGTCCGACTGAATTCTTCTCATCAACTTCACATCATCTGCAAACAGGGACACTTCTGAGTCTATTCCTTCCATCACGTCCATCACATATACCAGAAACAGCACCGGTCATAGGACTGACCTCTGTGAAACCCCGCTCGTCACAGGCGCCCACTCTGACACCTCGTCACTTACCATGTTGTCTTCCTGACAGATATTCCCTGATCCATTACAGTGCCTTCCATGTTATCCCTGCCTGGTTCTCCAGCTTTTGCAATAATCTCTTGTGTTAAACACCTTTTTACAGATCAAGAAAAAGCATTCTACCTCTCTCTCTCTCTCTCTCTCTCTCTCTCTCGCTCTCTCTCTCTCTTGTCTTACTGCTGTCACCCTGTCATAGAACTTCAGTAGTGACACAGGATTTCCCATCCCTGAAACCGTGCTGGTTGTCACTGATAAGCTCATTCCTTTCTAGGTGCTCCATCACTCTTCTGATAATCTCCATGACTTTGCATACTATACATGTCAGCGACACTGGTCTGTAGTTTAATGCTTCGTGTCTGTCTCATTTTTTAAAATTTGGGACGACATTTGCTGTCTTCCATACCTCAAGTAGTCGCCCTGTTTCGATTGATGTGTTGAAGACTGTTGTTAGTGGTACACATAGGGCCTCTGCTCCCTCTCTCAGGGCCCTATTATATAGTCTCTTGCTTCTCCTCTGTCTCCTCTCTTCGGTTCATTAAAATTCCATTGTTTTTTGATCTGCAGTGCCACTCGTCCACCCTCTCTGTTCCCCTCTGTCTTTCTTCAAGATCTGATGTCTCGTTGGAAAGATGACATCTGTTATCATTCTTGTGAGTTTGGTTTCTGTGACAACTATGATGTCCGGTGATGCCTTTTTGATTCTTTCGTGCCACTCCTCCCACATATTCGTGTATGTGCTTCTGTGTGTGTGTGTATATGTACTCACCTAATTGTGGTTGCAAGGGTCGACTCATAGCTCCTGGCTCCGCCTCTTCAATGGTCGTGTGTGTGTGTGTGTGTGAGTATTATCTTAGTTGTACTCACCTAGTTGTGGCTACAGGGGTCGATTCACAGCTCCTGGCCATGCCTCTTCACTGGCCGCTACTAGGTCGCTCTTCCTGCTCCATGAGCTTTATCATACCTCTTCTTAAAGCTATGTATGGATCCTGCCTCCATTACATCACTTCCCAGGCTATTCCACTTCCTGACAACTATGTGACTGAAGAAATACTAACATTCCTGTGATTCATTTGAGTCTTCAACATTCAACTGTGACCCCTTGTTGCTATGTCCCATCTCTAGAACATCCTGTTTCCGTCCACTTTGTCAATTCTTTTCAGTCAGTATTTTATATGTCGTTATCATATCCTCCCCTCTCTCTCCTGTCTTCCAGTGTCGCCAGGTCGATTTCCCTTAATCTCTCCTGGTAGGACATACCCCTTAGTTCAGGGACTATTCTTGTTGCAAACCTTTGCACTTTAAATAACAAAAAAGGCACAATACCGTGACTGGAACAATACACACAACCCGCACATAGAAGAGAGGAGCTTACACTTCCCATTTCATAGACTCTTTCTCTCGTGCTAAACGGACATTCTTCTCTCCTAAACCCCCTACTCCTGGGAACTCTCCTCTCCTCTGCCTTCCCTACATCTCTGGTCTCTTTAATCTCAACAACTCTCTCCGTTCAAACATCAACCTTACCTTCCGCCAGACTAACACTCTTCGCACTAAGGGGTAAATGGGGCAATTTCCGTTCAAATACTTTATTTTTCCCCAATTTCTTTTATTTTTGGTGTACGTTTAGAAGCATTTATATGTAGAAGAATATGAGAAAGTTTCAATAATATTGGCCAACAAATAACTGAGAAAAAATATTTACTGATTTTGACAAATGGCAGCACGATATGTTGTGTGGAACTGTGTCAAACGCCTTCTTACAGTCCAAGAAAATGCAATCTATCCACCTCTCTCTCTTGTTTTTCTGTTGTCACCCTAAAAAACCATACCACGGGTGGGGTTCGAACCCTCGGTCACAGAGTCTCTAAACTCCAGACCGTCGCGTAAGCCACTAGGCCAGATAGATAAGATAGGTAAGATAACGATGGATAACGATGAGTGATGTCACTGAGTGATATGTGAGTCTTAGATAACGATGTGTGACGTCAATGACTCTTAGATAAGAATGTGTGATGTCACTGTTAGTATTAGATAACGATATCACTGTGAATCTTAGACAATGTGTGACGTCACTGTGAGTCTTAGATAATGTGTGACGTCACTGTGAGTCTTAGATAATGTGTGACGTCACTGTGAGTCTTAGATAATGTGTGACGTCACTGTGAGTCTTAGATAATGTGTGACGTCACTTATGTTTGAAAATACAGCTTATCAGTTTACTTTGATAAAGCTTTGTAATCATAAGTTATTAATTATATATTATAATAATAATCTACAAGTACATGATACGACTATTACACACCTAGCTGACATACTATATAGAACACCGGGTACCTAGTTACTGCTAGGTGAACACCGGGTACCTAGTTACTGCTAGGTGAACACCGGGTACCTAGTTACTGCTAGGTGAACACCGGGTACCTAGTTACTGCTAGGTGAACACCGGGTACCTAGTTACTGCTAGGTGAACACCGGTACCTAGTTACTGCTAGGTGAACACCGGGTACCTAGTTACTGCTAGGTGAACACCGGGTACCTAGTTACTGCTAGGTGAACACCGGGTACCTAGTTACTGCTAGGTGAACACCGGGTACCTAGTTACTGCTAGGTGAACACCGGGTACCTAGTTACTGCTAGGTGAACACCGGGTACCTAGTTACTGCTAGGTGAACACCGGGT
The DNA here is from genome assembly GCA_009830355.1 of Cherax destructor. Classification (NCBI taxonomy): domain Eukaryota; kingdom Metazoa; phylum Arthropoda; class Malacostraca; order Decapoda; family Parastacidae; genus Cherax; species Cherax destructor. The sequence continues at coordinate 5,846 of WNWK01036940.1, forward strand.
ACCTAGTTACTGCTAGGTGAACACCGGGTACCTAGTTACTGCTAGGTGAACACCGGGTACCTAGTTACTGCTAGGTGAACACCGGGTACCTAGTTACTGCTAGGTGAACACCGGGTACCTAGTTACTGCTAGGTAAACACCGGGTACCTAGTTACTGCTAGGTGAACACCGGGTACCTAGTTACTGCTAGGTGAACACCGGGTACCTAGGGTTTCTGCTAGGTGAACACCGGGTACCTAGTTACTGCTAGGTGACACCGGGTACCTAGTTACTGCTAGGTGAACACCGGGTACCTAGTTACTGCTAGGTGAACACCGGGTACCTAGTTACTGCTAGGTGAACACCGGGTACCTAGTTACTGCTAGGTGAACACCGGGTACCTAGTTACTGCTAGGTGAACACCGGGTACCTAGTTACTGCTAGGTGAACAGGACCAGATGAAACTAATAATAATAATATTATATATATTATATAATTATGCATTATTATTATTAGTAGTAATAGTAGTAGTAATATGTGTAGTATAGGGCAGACGTTTGCCTCTGATTTATCTCTCAGTTACCAGACCCTGCCACGTGGAGGCCAGTGGTTCGTCTTTAGGTTCCCTACCCCCACTGCGTTTTTGAAGGTTTTCCCAGGTTTTTGTGTCCAATAGTCCATATGTGTCCCCTCAGATATTCTCCCTTCCCCACTTCCTATCCTACACTATCCTACCTTCCCCAGGTTCTTGTGTCCAGGAGTCCATCTGTGTCCCCTCAGATATTCTCCCTTCCCCACTTCCTATCCTACACTATCCTACCTTCCCCAGGTTCATGTGTCCAGGAGTCCATCTGTGTCCCCTCAGATATTCTCCCTTCCCCACTTCCTATCCTACACTATCCTACCTTCCCCAGGTTCATGTGTCCAGGAGTCCATCTGTGTCCCCTCAGATATTCTCCCTTCCCCACTTCCTATCCTACACTATCCTACCTTCCCCAGGTTCATGTGTCCAGGAGTCCATCTGTGTCCCCTCAGATATTCTCCCTTTCCCACATCCTATCCTACCTTCCCCAGGTTCATGTGTCCAGGAGTCCATCTGTGTCCCCTCAGATATTCTCCCTTCCCCACTTCCTATCCTACACTATCCTACCTTCCCCAGGTTCATGTGTCCAGGAGTCAATCTGTGTCCCCTCAGATATTCTCCCTTTCCCACATCCTATCCTACCTTCCCCAGGTTCATGTGTCCAGGAGTCCATCTGTGTCCCCTCAGATATTCTCCCTTCCCCACTTTCTATCCTACACTATCCTACCTTCCCCAGGTTCAAATGTCCAGGAATTCATCCGTGGGCCCCCGGATGTCTTCCCTTCCCCTGAAGTTCTGGAAATTCTTTTCGATATTTTTCATTCCCCACCCAGTCCCACCCCCCTGAGGTCAGCAGTCCCACCCCAGGTCCGTGGTTCCAGGTACACACCCTTCACCACTTCCCTGAGGTCAGCGGTCCCACCCCAGGTCCGTGGTTCCAATTGTTCATCCATACACCCTTCACCACTTCCCTGAGGTCAGCAGTCCCACCCCAGGTCCGTGGTTCCAAGTGTTCATCCATACCCCCTTCACCACTTCCCTGAGGTCAGCAGTCTCACCCAGGTTCAGGGTTTCCCAAGTGTTCATCCATACACCCTTCACCACTTCCCTGAGGTCAGCAAGTCCCACCCCAGGTCCGTGGGCCCAAAGTGTTCATCCATACACCCTTCACCACTTCCCTGAGGTCAGCAGTCCTACCCCAGGTCCATGGTTCCAAGTGTTCATCCATACACCCTTCACCACTTCCCTGAGGTCAGCAGTTTTAGCCACCCTTGAAGCACTGTCCATATATTATATTACTACACAAGTGTATTAATATCAGTATACGAAGGTAGATGTTATTACAGAGGAGGACACGCAGAAAATCTGCGCTCTGAATAACATCCACCTGACAACCCGAACGTCGACTACCTGAGACAAGGAAATCTCTATCCCAGTTAGCCCACCAAGGGTGGCCACTCAATGAACATTTTGAACATATATTTATATTTAATATTGTATCTATGTCAATTATCTACTTGTTCAATTATGTCATTGAGTAAGTGTTTTTGTGAACGTTTTTATGTGCGTAGATTAGTGTCTGTGTGTGAACCTTCGTGTTCCCTGCATGGTAACTGTAATTAATTGTTATTAGTTATCTTTTTTCTTATTACTGATCTTTATTTCTATAGTACGCTAAGGTTCACGCAACACTTTTCTATACACTGAGTTCTGTATTTCCACATACACATCCTACACAAACATCATACAGACGCACGAATAAAGCAACCCACACACTTAACCTCTGTATCAAACATACATATACATTTAATCAACAATGCATATAAAATCCTCTCCTTTCTCTATTACTAGTATGTAAACACACGCACCCACACCTCACTCTTCTACCTCTACGCTACTCACTCACACAAACATACACATGAACATATTAATAAATAAATAAACACATACACTCCTTCAGGAGCCAGTGACGGGTCACCATCTGGTGAAGACTCTTGTCAATCCAGACGCCAACTGTAAGTAAATCAACTTGTCAAAGTTCAATACAAGACTAATATTTATTGAGATGCATCACACAAAACTCTTAAGACTCACACAAGTATCTATTAAGACTCACTTAAGTATCTGGGTGAACAACTCACTAGCACAGTGAGTGTTTTTTTTTTTTATATTTTATTAAAACCAATTTATACAAAACACATAACAAAGACATAAACATCATACAAATGTGGAAACTTGAAAATTACAATCACGCATTGTCAAAACTTTTTACTCCAAACAAAAGTTTTTCAAAAGAAACATTGAACTCCTACGTTTACATACATGACAATCTCCATGTAATCCTTACTTAAAATACATTAAAACATATTTAAAAACATATCACCCAGACAACTGACCCACCCCCACCTGAACAACTTGTTGACAATATATAATCACAAAATCCCAGTCACATATATGACTCTCTCAATTTGACAGCAACAACATAACAATAATGACAAGAATGTTTCACATATAACATTATACCTATACCCATAACAATGACGAATATTTGTATATACAGTACCGCATTTATACACAATTATATTTAATTTATACCGTACATTATACACTCGCCATAAAAATAAGACCCAAAAGCGGTAACAAACCTAAGCATAACAAAGCCAACAAAGGAGAACAATGCTTAAAACTCTACTATACAAATTATACCTACTCACAGACCCCCTCAGAAGTTGCATAACCCCAAAGGTTATAAAATACTGACAAGAATTGATCCTTTTTCCCTCATGGAAAGGACCTGGACTCAGAAAAGGAACCCACATCACATAACACAATGTTTTAGAACATAGCCCACCAATTTTTATCCCTGACAAAACCACCATTACCTAAACAGGGAAAGACTTATATAAGGCATATAAACCCTGTGCAAAGGGCCCTAAGCATCGAAACAGACGCTTAAAAGTGTAACATTATGAAAAACCAGTACAGTTTTTTTTTTTTTTTTTTTTTGTCACCAAGAGTAATGACCTACACCCCAATCTTTTTTTTTTTTTTTTTTTAATTTTAAAAACCAAAACCCTACTAACAGGGAAAGCCACCTCTCAATGAACCCCCCCGGTCCGCAGTCTCCCAGAGTTCACACCAAATGTGACACACAACTCCATGCATCCCTTCCCACTGCCAGTCCAAAGTCAGGTTACATAGTCCCAAAATGAGTCGTCCACCGTCATAGCCCCCACCCCCCACAACACAACATACACTTTCCCACTCTACATTCATGCCTAAATGCAACCAAGACAAACACTCTCTCAACCTCACCCCATCCTACGTAAATAGCCCCTTTCATCGTAGCACACTCCCCACCCTAATAACCCCACCGTAAGTTCCCTATACCCAGTAGTAAAAACCTAGCCCACCCCTCCCCATATAATAACCTGTTCCTACATTTCGTTCTATACATAACTGCAGCAATAGCCCTTATCCGAACACTCCCAGGTTGTTCCTCAAAGCCCAAGATACAGTCACAAAATCCACTGCCAAATACATGAGCCCCTCCTAACACATCCCTCCACCCCCTATATCTAAACACATAAACCTCAATGCATGAATTCCCCTCCCCCATTTCTCTTACTACTCCCCACCCAATACCGGACGTCCTCTAGTTGATCACAAAAATATAACCCATGATACGTTGTGTCCTCTCCTCCACACCTAACACACCGGGCATCCCCTGCTAACCCCATTTTGAACAAAACTGCCCTGGAAGCAAGTACCCCATGCAAAAACCTAAACATGACCTCCCTTGACCTCGCCTTCAACCACATACCCGCAACCCACTCCATATCCCTTTCCAATTATACACTGGAAACACCGCTTCCCCCTCATAAACCTCCCTTCCTCCCCTACTCTCCCTAATACACTAGCCGTAACATTCGCTGGATTCCTCACACTCAAAAGCCTGCGCAACATATTCCCACACTGGTCCAACTCCTTCCCCTCCACCATTTCTTCAATACCCCCATTACCCCACCCACTTGTTTCCCCTGTACCCTCCCCTCTCCAGAAAGCAGGACTTCACATACACACTCATGACACGCACCTCCAAATTAATTAACCCCATACCCCCAAACCCACTCTCTTCATTACAACTTCCTTCGCAACCAATGCCTACCATACCCCCATACATACCTGAGACCCTTCGTATCAACTCGCAACATCGCCTTTCAGAATTGGGTAAATCTCGCCACATGCCATATCTTACTATAAACCAAAACATTCACCACAATTACACGCTGCAACATAGTTAACCCCCGGCCTCCACCCATTCATCCGTTGTATTGCCCTAGTCATTACACTTCCCACAGTAACACATCTCGCTTCACCCAAATCATTCATAAAAATGATACCACATATCTTTAATCTATCAGCAGCTGACCACCCACACCTCAACCCCAACCCTCCACCCACCCACATCCCTACTTCCAATAGGCGAGACTTAGCCCTATTAATCCTCATACCTGTCGCTCTCCCAAAATCCCCACGATCGTCCCTACAGCCTCCAAACTCCTCTCCCTCCTCACCAGCACTGTAGTATCATCCACGTAACCAATAATACCCCATCACCACTTAAATTCCCACACCCCTCCCACTTCTGTCTTAACTAATCTATACAAAGGGTCCTGCAGACATGCAAAAGCATTTGCGACAGGGGACAACCCTGTCCAACCCTACCCATACACACTTCTCCACCCACCATCCCATTAACTTGAACTCTCACTCTTGCTTCCCTATATAATGTCTCAGCCCATCCTACAATTTCTTCCCCAAACCCTGCCTCCTCATAATCCTCCACAGCATTTCCTATCCACACTATCATATGCTGCCTCCCAATCCAATGCAAGGACCCCCCTCTTCCATGTCCTCAATAAATTTCCTAATCCTTTCATGCCCCCTTGCCATACACCTGCCAGGTATACCATACTGCCCTTCCTCTACCACTCCTCCAACCACCCTCTTAATCCTATTCCCCAACACTTTTGCAAATATCTTATAATCAGCGCACATTAATGATAATCCTCTATAATTCTTGATTCTATCTCTCTCCCCTCCCTTGCCCACCAAAACCACCACCCCAGTACGCTGTGTCAACCCCATCCTCCCATTCTCCTTCATACCATTAAGAACCCTAACCAAACACTCCTTTAGGATACCCCAATGAGTTACATAAAAGTCATTAGGGATCCCATCCATCCCTGGCGCCTTTCGTTTACTCAAACCACTTACAGCTCCCCAAACCTCATCCTCACTAATCACCCCCATTTCCTCCCTATCCTCATCTCCCAATTTCTGCACAATTCCCTCTACCACAACATCACCCTCCTGTCCCCCACATTCCCCTGCCCTCAAGTATCTCTGAAATCACGATGTTAAATATAAACTTATAGCCTCAGTCGACCTCATTACCTGCCCCAATGCATACCCCTCTACGTCATTCTCCACCACCATCCTCGATACCATCATTCCCTCCCTCCGTTTCCTACAATTTCGCAACACACATGCCGACGGCCTATCACCCCATAGAGCCTCCTCAAGCCCACCGCGTAATCGAATTGCATCAAAACGTTCATTTTGCAGTACACGCAGCCTATCCTTAAGTTCCTCCATCTCGACCATATGGCGACCAGACCTACCCTCACAACAAAGCCCCAGCTGTCCCTCCAAATACTTCTCAGACCATACCTCCACTGCGCTTCCTCCCGGCCCCTTACCCTATAGAATTTTCTGATAGCTGGCTTAGCCACCTCCTCCCACCATCCCACCACATCTTCCACCACTTTCCCTTGCACCCACATACACTCCCACCAATTCTCAAAGCATGCCCTACCCTCCTCTCCATCCAAAAGCCGCACGTTTAATTTCCAATGCCCCAAATACCACCTTACCATCCTCCCATGCCAGTTCCACCACAACCCTCTGTGGTCAGAAAACCCCACGTCTACACACCTCACCTCCCCTACATCCACAGCCCGAGACACGTAAATTCTATCAAGGCGAGCAGCGTAGCCTCTTCTAATAAATGTGTGGTCCACCTTCCAGCCACCTCCCACCACATCTACAACCCCAGCACTCCCCAAAACGTCCCTCAACACGCCCAATTCACAACCCCCCCCTCTCGGCTCCACATCCTTCTTCCTAATAATACTGTTCCAATCACCCCTATCACCCCTACCTCTGCCATACCTCCCAAGAAAAAACCAACTGATCCCTAACAAAATCCTCCTTGATCCTTCTACTGCTCCCAGCTGGCAAATATACCCCCACAAACGTCACCTCACACCTCCCCAGTCCCCATCGACCTTCACCACCCTCCACTCCCTCCCCTCCTCCCATGCCAAAAGCTGAAAGGGGCTATTTTCGTTCACTACTACCGCTGCACCACCCTTGAACTTACCCGAACACCCCGCATACACTCTATACCCAGGCAGCAAAAGATCTCTTCCATACTTATAGTTATGTTCCTGCAAAAACGCCACATCAATCGCCAAACGTCTTAGAGTCCCCACTACCCACGATCTTCTCACTTCATCCTTCAGCCCATTAACATTTAACGTGAGGCACCTGAAAATGCTAGAGGTGGCTTTCCTTAGATCTTCCATCCCTGATCGATGCCTGTTTTCCAGTCCCAAGACCTTTAACCAGGGACCTCTTACCCCTCGTCTCACGCACACCGTCTACAATCTTGGAAGACTGACGAGGCACCTCAACCAATACCTTTTTACCGGTCCCTTGACCAGGAGTCAGGACGTCATCATCCTCACTCCTCATCGACCTCTTACGAGAATCACTACTAACCTCCATATCCAACCTCTCATCCTCCTGATGCACTGACACTTGCACCTCTTGCACATTCAAGTGTAAAGCCTCCAAACCATCTTCCCCATTGTACCTACTTCACCCAATAACCCACCACCAGGGCTTACAGCACCCTCAAGCACCTCCCCTTGGGTACTGTCCAACAGTCCCTGCAAAACCTCAGGCAAAACTGCCTCCAAACCCACATCCAATGTCAATTCCTCTTGCACAAGACGTTCCTCACACACTTCCACTCCTGCGACTGTACCGCAGGGTCGCACACACGTCCACTGTTCCCTGTACTATGTCACTCCACTTTCCCACTGATGCCACAACATCACTGTCACTCCTCACTTCCTCAGGCACACCCTGGTCCATCCCAGGGTGTCTCCCGAATGGTCGTCGTCCCTGTCGCCTCTCACACTCAGCAGCAATATGTTCATAAGAGTCACAAAGTCTACAAGTACGCCTTTGCCCAGCATAAGTCACATAAACTTGTGACCTAAACTCTTCCAACACCACATAGGATGGAATAGGCTTCCGTAAAGTCATCTTCAAGTTGAAAGACCCTTCTGGGACTCCTGCATAAAACCATCTGTCCACCTTCCCATAGCTGCATAATGTATCACACCATACACCGAAAATGCAGCCTCACATCCTGCTCCGTCGCTTCGAATGGCAAATTCCTAATCTTGATCCATATGTAACGTCTGGAGACATCCTTGAGCTTTACCTCCACTGCAGCAGTTACAGGAAGGCAAACTTCTTCATACTTTTCCACAAGTCTGTCGTATACAGCCGCCGTGTTAAGCTTGATGAATATCCTTGCACTCCCATTTAATGCAATGCCATAAATGTCTCCATGTTCAACTCCATAAACGTCTCTGATGATAGCTGGCAGCAAAACTCCGGCATTGGTAGGATAAATGGCTCCTTTTACCAATTCAACACAGACAGTGTTAATACGCCGACGATACGACTCCACCATTTTGCTGCTTGAAGAAAACTGTGTCACTCCACAAGTTCCCACCAGAGGCCACTGGTCGTTGGATGCGCCAAGTGCAAACTCAGGAACAACTGCGCAAGACAACCTCCCGGCCCGAGAGCGAAGAGGTGAATGTAGCACAGTGAGTGTATACCGTCTCATCAGACTTCACACAATACAGTGTAGAGATACAAAAAATCCAAGATCATCTTCTCAGACTGCAGAAGCAACCCTCGTCCTGACACTGAGTGCTAACAGTAAATATACTAAAGTAATAACGCTGGTTAAAATATATACATTATTTCACAAACTTTCCTCTATGAAATTGATCTCAATGTAAACATATTTGTGCAAAATGTTTTTATTCAGGTGCATATTACAATTGCTGTTTCAAAAGATCCCTTAACGGGTGAACAGAAGTGTGATTCTCTGTTTATAACCGTCAAATGTTTGCGTACTGTTGAAACTATTGAAGCAGCGTTGATGTAGAATAATAGTATCTGAGTTTTATTACGTCTATTCGTTAGTAAACATTACTCTTCGTAAGTCCAGCTTTTGTGTCATACTTTACTTCTAATACACTTCAACAACAGAGCTGTATAACCCCTGTGGTTTAGCGCTTCTATTTGATTATAATAATAATAATAACAACTGCCAGACACTGTGTTAGAATTGTAAAATATTTTTTAAGCAATATGAACAGTAGATGTTTGTGTATTGTCTGCTGAGTTTACCAAGTGATGTGAAAGACAGAGTTGAAGTTATGAAGAACAGACATAGACTAAAAAGGGAAGGATATGTATGGATCAACATAATTAAGCACAAGGTAAACATAAAAAGAAGCGAATTGTTGCAAAATAACATTTTTCCTGCAAATTTTGCAAAGGTACAGTACAGCAACATATAAATGCATAAAACATTAATATAGGAGACAAACATTGAGTCGAATTTGCCAGGATGAAGGACAGACTGATAACATTTTTTTTGCCAGACCGAGACTACCATGACAGTCAGCTCTAATCCTGGAGATATATTTTTGTGTGTGTTATGTATTGTGTTATTTGTATTAAAATCATACAGAGGAGTGGGATATGGATTCTAAGAATTGTTAAGTGAATGTTTTGGGAATTTTGAGTCTATATAATTGTTCTGGGAGACATGAAGGCCAATATGGGAGAAACTATTGTGAAAGGTGTCATAGGAAAATACAGGAATATAAAAGCAAATAAAAAAGAGCACCAAAAACCACAAGTTCAGTTACACAGAAGAACAATACGGAGACACAAAACAAAGATATTCAATCAGGCAAGAACAGTAAGGTAACATACAAAAAAGTACAGTAACATACAATAATAGTATAATGACACATAAGTATAATAACTTTAAAAAATTCGGTTACACAAGGCAATATAGTAAAATGACAAACAAGTACAGAAATACATAAAAACAATACATTAAATCCGAGAGCAATACAACAACACACGAGAACTGTACCGTAACACACAAGAACAATACAGTAACATAGAACAGAACAGCAACACTCAAGTATCGTACATCAACATATAATAACAATAGAGTAAAACTCTGTAACAGAAGGTTAACATACTAGTAAATAAAAGATCAGTGAACAAGACATTAAGAAGACCTGCCAGCCAAGTTATTACATGGCCACTGAAATTACTTTTGTGTGTTAGTGTTTGGTTATGAATGTTTTCTCATAATATAGAAGATGTCAGTGAAGTCAAGATGTGAAAAAAGTGAGAGGAACGTATTAATATTTTTTTGGCATTTCTTTACCTTTCGTAAGATAATTTGCAAGTGTCTACTTTGCTTTATCTAATACAAGTGTTGATTTTTGCCTTCCATAATTAAGCGGTTGTAGAGGTGAACGTATTTGTGGTAGATCATGAAGTTGTTGTCATGGGTCAGGTCAGGTTGTGTCTTAGTGACAGGTTTTGGAACCAATCTGTCTCTCACTTCTATCAAATAACATCAGTAATGGAGGATGCAAAACTGCCGATAACTAAAGCAGATTAAAAACTATAATTCACATTCATTGAACTGCGTGTCCAGTTTATTAGGTAACCCTGAAGGGAGGCTTTAAAAAATTGCCTGAATTGTTTTTATGTATCTCGTAAGGCGGATCTTTAAGAAGTTGCCTGATTTTTCTATATTTTTTCTTCTTCGTGCAACTGTTATAAATTATTTCTCTCATAACTCAAGAACGCCTCATCCAATCGGCTTCAAACTTTTAATGTTTTTGTACGATAACGAGAATCATATTCATGGAACAATTGACATGTTAACTTTGGTCCTATGACCAAAGTTATTGAAATCATTAACACCATCCTGGAATGTCTGAAATATCTTTCAAAACACTGAGTGGCTAAGATTCAAACCTTCACATAAGAACATAAAAACATAAGAAAGAAGGAACACTGCAGCAGGCCTACTGGCCCATGCGAGGCAGGTCCAAATCTCCAACGGCTTAAGCCCCGACCCAGCCAGGTCAGGTTACATTCACTTAAGGAGGGAACACTGCATCTGACCTAGCACAGGCTAGTCAGGACCAACTCACACCCAACCGCACCCACTCATATAATTGTCTAGTTGACCACCTGGTCAGCCGACCACCTGGTCAGGTCACTTCCACTTAAGGAATTAGTACAGCTACTGACCTGGTAATACAAGCTAGTCAGGTCCAAATTCACACCCATCCACACCCACCCATGTATTTATCTAACCTATTTTTAAAACTACACAACGTCTTAGCATCTATGACGGTACTCGGGAGTTTGTTCCACTCATCCACAACTCTATTACCAAACCAGTGCTTTCCTATATCCTTCCTGAATCTGAACTTTTCCAACTTGAAACCATTGCTGCGAGTCCTGTCTTGGCTGGATATTTTCAGCACGCTATTTACATCCCCTTTATTTATTCCTGTTTTCCATTTATACACCTCAATCATATCCCCCCTAATTCTACGCCTTTCTAGAGAGTGCAGATTCAGGGCCCTCAGTCTATCCTCATAGGGAAGATTTCTGATACATGGGATCAACTTTGTCATCCTCCTTTGTACGTTTTCCAGTGCATTTATATCCATTATGTAATACGGTGACCAGAACTGTGCAGCATAATCTAAATGAGGCCTAACCAAAGATATATAATATAGAGTTGTAGAACAACCTGAGGACTTCTATTATTTATACTTCTTGATATGAAGCCAAGGATTCTGTTAGCTTTATTGCGAACACTTATGCACTGTTGTCTTGGCTTCAGATTACTACTAACCAGAACTCCTAAATCCTTCTCGCAATCACAAGTAATAAGATCTACATAAGCTGCCACATAACCCACGAAATCGTAATGACACGATTGCAAACAAACCATACCACGGGTGGGGTTCGAACCCGCGGTCAGAGAGTCTCAGAACATAATTCGATGACGTTGGAGAGTGAAATGTAAGTGTGTTGCCGCAGGTTTGACCGTTTATGTAAAATGTTGTGTGAAATTTTATTTTCCTAAAGCAACACACACACATACACACACACACACACACACACACACACACATACACACACACACACACGCGCGCGTTAGAGTGTAGTGGGACACAAGGCTCCGTGAATCTTAGTGTTTTTAGGTGGTACATTAGCTGCTAGAGAAGCCAGTGGTAGTGACAGGGTCAGTGAACAACCCTACAAGTGATAACCAAAGATATTAACTAAAAAAAATGCGAGAGAAAGCCTGAAATTACAAAAGAAAATTTGAAAGTGCCAAATCGTTTGAGGCCTAGCAGGCACTGTTGCCACACGGGTACAAATATATATACGAAGTATAAAGCGAGTGACGAAAGTTAAAAGGTCAAGAGTTAAGAGAGGTTGGTTAACAAGCAACATGTGGGGTAGTATACAGCGAGAGTGACCAAGTTAACAAGAAAACGAAGAAAAGAAAAAACAAAAACAAAAATATATAACCAGGGAAGGTGGCAGGCAGTAGGCCTCCTCCAGGAAGTGGTGACGTCATAGGTTGGATCATTATAAATAAGTGTAACGTACCAAAAGTGAAGAGTAATTTACAAAAGTGAAAATACTTGAGGGAAGTGTGGTGTATGAGTATAAATGGATATACTTTATCAAGGGTGAAGGATTTGAAGAAAGTCTTAGAGGTCAATGCAGTACGACAACAAGGAGGCAGAAGCAGAACTTGTCCACCACCACTGCCAGCCGCAAGTACACTCGCCTAGTTTTGGTTGCATGTTGTGTCGGAAGTACTGGTTCTGACACTGGTAGCTAAGGGTCACTCACTCCTGCCAGCTATTACCTGAACTAGAGTAAAACAACATTGATAAGGTGGAGATAGGGGTTGATGAATGTGTGGGAAACTAGTGAGGGACATCAAACACACACACACACATCACAACCCCACAACGGGTTTAGGGACTGTAGAGCTGAGTAGAGTATCATAACTTTTAGATTTACTAGTATTAGTAAATATAAGTAAATATAAATATAAGTATTAGAAAAAAAGGGTGAGATTTTCTGGGACACAAAAATAAAGGTGGGGAAAAAACACAGCAC
>WNWK01036941.1:0-18820 GCA_009830355.1 Cherax destructor
CGTTCTACGCTTCCTGTACCCAGCTCGACGTCTGTGTGTTTGTTTTCCAAGTTTCCCCAAAGAAGTCTTTTCCCGGCTTGACCACGTGGGAACCCAGCTGGCTTACCCTAAGTCAGCCGCGTGTTGTCCCAGTGTGTCCTGCAATCAACATTACGTCACATTTCCCCCCAGCTCGGAGCAGTGTTTTTTTTTGTTGTGCATTAAAATTCAGTATTTCATAATTTTCCCCCAGTGAAAGCTTAAAGTAATTCATTAAGTAATTGTTTGCAGCCCTTTGCAGTTATACCTAGTATTTCGCTTTTGAGTACGTAATTATTTAATTTGTTCGGTTGCGTGTCCGAGGCCGCGGTCAGCAGCGCACTCAGACACGTTTCCCAGTGTAAACATAACCCAAGCACGCAGGCCGCTCACAGCATTTTACTAGTTCTCTTACACTCCTCATTTTCGAAATTTTTCGTCTTTCCTGTTCTTAAGTCTTGTCAATATTTTCTACGCCATGCAGTCCACAAGTGCTTACAGAGTGTGTACCGCTCCTATCATGTTACCAGTACACACATGAAGTTTCAGAACCTGCCTGCCTGTGCCTCCACATCATCTACAATCAAAGTTAAGAAAACATGACTTACCTAGCATTTCCTAAAATTTGTAATTATTTAATTGCCCTGCACCAATACAGTCATCACTGAAGCCAATACTTTCACTGAATTGTTCAGTTTGTGTATTTTGCCATTTTTCTGCAAATTGTTGCATTTGCATTCATTTTGCTTTTTAAATTCCAGAGCATTATTCTGCACCTTGCCTACCAACTTATCATTAATTGTCACTGCCCAAAGTTGTTCATTGTGCTACCCATATTTTTTAGTTGCAAGAAATTTTCCTGTTGCTATTATTTTGATTCTTGCATCTGAAAGCTAGCCACAAACTATTAACAACCCTGCACAGTTCTGATGTGTTAGTGTGTTTAAAGTGTAATTTTAAACTTCTTAGTGTCAGTTTTTTTTTTTTTTATTCAGCCTGAAGTCCAACAACTTGTGTCTGGACACCTGCATTTTCCCTAGTGTCTCCATTTATTTGCTCCACAGTATTTCTTATTCCATATTTTTGTTTATGCTCATTCACCTGTGTATTGCATTTTGCTATTGTTTGTGCCCTTGTCATTGAGTGCCATTGAATTTTCAGGAACCTGCTTATTTGCCATTAATTGCAATAATTACATGTGAAATTCCATACTTTTGAACCAGCATTTTCTTGTCAATCTTCTGTTTTGTGTCAGTGCACACTCAGTTATCACCTATAAATTTGTGTTCCTATTATTATTGACCTTTGACATTTTGCATTCTATTAATTTTATTTTGTGTGAAATTTAGCAATTCTTGATACAGTAAATTTGTGATTTTTAGTACCATTGCATACTCTGATATTATCAATTGTTTTGTCACCTTACCTTGCTGCAAGTGAATCCATATTTTTGCATACCTAATTGCAACTGCCAGCACCTGCATCCCTTTGCTGTGTGTTGAGCAAGTCATCACCACAGTACAGTTTGTTTAATTCCTCATTTAATTTAATTTGTGCAACTTTTGCATTTTTTTTTGCTGCCATTCCTCTAGTACAATATCTTATTCTAAAGTTTTGTTGTCAGTTTCCTTTTGCAATTGCTAGATTCCCTCTGCATTTTGTTTTGTAACACCCCAGTAGTTAATTCACTTGTACCCATATTCAGAGTGTACCATTTTTTTTATTTTTGTTGTAATTCACTCATTTGTTAACAAAATAAGCAGTTTATTGAGTAACACCATGTTGTGTTCTCTCTGACTCTGTGCTGAGTTATAGCTGATTGCGTACCATTTCCTGCTCTTCTCCATTTCCCTTTCTTCGTGACTTGTTTTGAGCTTGAATAATTGACGTCATGACTAAGACATGCAGTGGCCATCTCGCTATCCAAGCTTCTGCCACAGCTGGCAATGATGCCCCTGGTGTCAGCAGGACCAATCGGGGGGAGAACGAAGCTTTCCCAACAATTGGTTAGGCAGTGACCCATATCTCAAGTGTGAATGCTACAGCAAGTCATTCCAGCCCGTCCCTCCTGTTCGACGGTCGGTTAAGTATGTTAAAGACGTGGTAGAGACGTAGTTACAATCGGTCGAGACGATAGTTAAGGGAAGACATGATTCCACCACTGATGTGCAGTACATCAATGCTGCCACTGCGGCAGTGGACCGGTCCAAAAGTGAAATCCCTCCTTCCTGCACTTGGACAGAGTTCGCGATTTGGAGTCGTGGCCCTTGCTTAAGGAAGAATACCGTTGTTACTTCAGGCGTAGGTATCAGCGCCACTACCTTGATATCATTACTAGTGTTTTGAACGAATGTCAGTCCCCTAATGAAAGCCTCTCGCGTGCATTTGTCGCTTCGAGCAAGCATCAAAGATTTTGTTGATGCTATTCGTGATACCAAGTGGGCTGCTAGGATGACAGTATGAAACTTGAAGACATCATCCTCATGCTCCCCGTGAGCGTCATGCGGAGAAATGCCCCATCCATTCTCCAGGGTGTCATCGATGACTTAGGGCTCGGCCCCAGCATGCAGTCCTGGGCGCCTACGAGGCCATTGACAAAGTCAAGCCACCTGGCGAGTCCCTCCATCATCAACCCTAGCAACGCCTCCGGTGCAACAACCAGTCACTTTGCCGCAGGCGTCCGGCAATCAGCCTTCACGGCTAAGAAGTCCAGTAAACCTAATGAGAAGCGAGTCAAAATGGCAGGTCAAGTAACAACAGTTGAGCTAGTACGACTTGTCGCAAGTGGCTTCTTCGCCTAAGTTCAAGCATCACCAGCACACGCTGCCATCAGCACCACCTCCTAAGCATGTGGTGACCTGTTTCAACTGCAGTAGAAAGGTCACTAAGGATCAGAATGTTATAAACCTCAGTCCCCTCGTAGTGGTCGTCACCGTTCCCGTGCTCAGTACCAGGAAGGCATTTGCAATCACACATCGAGTCATACTTCTAACGAGTGCCATAAGCTGCGGAGTCTCTTGTTGGCACATCACGGCAACACTCTTCGCCCGGGCTTTTGCTAGCCGGGCTCTTCCAACAGTTGGGGGGAAGAGGCGCACTGGAAAAATCAACGAAAGGGTTATTGTCAGAGTCCTGTATTCTCCCTGTCAGCAATGCATTTTGCCCTCAACAACGGCTCGCCGACAGCAAAAAAACAGAGCACCTCGACAATGTTGATGAGACTCGTACCATACCTTCCAGGATGTCAGAGCCGTGCCACAAAGTGCCCGGGCCTCTAGAAAACCGGACCCGAAACGTGGCCGGCATGTCATGCCTTCATTCGGTATGACAACCCGTGGGACCTCTCGTTGAGTCCACACTTCACCCCGAACCTGTTAAACCTTTCCTTGATCCCAGGTTCAGTGGTTAACATTGTTCCACCATTTTCCGTGACAGGGGGTCTTCAGCGGCCAGTGATTGAGCCGTCTGTCATTCAGACCTTGAGGGAGTTTCAGGTAGCCCCCCTCACGGTTCGTGGTCTCAACATTAGAATTTGTGATCCATGGTCCAAGTGGTCAGCAAAGTTCTTAGTCGTCGATGACATTGTCTTCCCAGGCAAATTTGCTCATCGGTTCAAGCCTGGCGGACCTTAAGATCCGTTTAGATCCAGTTAAGTGGAAAGTGGATTTTGATGGAGTGGATTTGCCTTTCTGGGGTGTATGCTTAGGATCCACTATGTGCCACTCTGTCTCTGTGCCCTGGAATCATTGGAAACCCACGGTTTCCATCGCACGTTCTCCCGAGGTCAGCCTCCGTCCTGACCAACCTATAAGAGACTCTTTTTCTCTTCACCCCCCTGGCCATCAGCGCTCAGTTACAAGTGAAACCCATTTCTGGGGACGCCCATTCTGCCTTCCTCTCTCTGCACTAATGTAGGGCCCCAGCAGTTGTCAAGCCGCAGTCTCCCTTCGGGGCGACTGTCGGGCTTGTGTCATGGCATCAGCAAGGCAAGTTACTGCCTGTACAAAGTATGACGTCACTTTGTCGGCTAATCTTCCTCCTATTTGGTGTAATACCAAAGCCAAAGGAGATCCGTGCTGGTCGACACAACCCGTCAGAGTCAAGGGCCTCCCCTCAACCCCGTCCGTGCACACGTGCGACTTTTGGTAAGTTGCAAGCGACCTCATCAGATTCCCCTCCTGGTGAGAGGGGAAGGGCTAAATCCCAGCGGGTTTCTGAACTTTTCCTCCCAGGTGAGTCTGCTCTAACTTTCTGCCTTTCCAGTGCAAAGATGATCACTGACAGACTACTCAGAGGAAGTTTTTTACAACTTCTCCAGGTTCTCAATCACCCATACTGCAGTCGCATTAGATGGTGAGTCCATGGGTCTGACCTCACTTATTTTTTCCCATATTCCATTTGATAAAGGTACTAAACCCATTTATGTGCCTGCTTATTGTTTGCCACATATGCAAAAAAGTTTTCGCTGATGAACTCATTGCAAAAGATCCCCGATGAAGTTATTGAGGAGTTCATTTCCCCGGGAATGCCCTCTATTCCAGTTCCCAAGAAAAAATGGAACATGGCATCCTCTTATCGTTACAGGAAACTAAAAGCTTTCGATCCCAACCGATTTCCTTCCAATTCTGAATATTTTCAGAACATGGTGATAATAAGGTCTTTTCAACTCTTGATCTTCTTCAAAGATTTTGGCAGATCCCTCTTAATGACCAAAGCAAAGAATAACCATTTTATCCTACTTATTATCAATTCAGAGATGCCTTTTGGCTTTCGCAAGCCTGATACATTCAGTCGTTTGATGACAACGATTTTCGTACTCTCCTAGGTGGTACACTCTTTGGGCTACTTAGACGATCTAATTGTGATGTTCCTAAGCTTTTAAAAAACTTAGGGGTACGGAAAAACTAGCCAAGGCTAATCTCAAGGAAAACTCTCAAAAAGCCAGTTCCTTAAGAAGGAAAAAAAAGTTTCTGGGCCCGTATTCGAATAATAAGACAGACGATCTAAAATCTTGGCTTATGGAAGTTCCCCAGACCTATGATGGTGGATGGTGTCTGCTCCTTCATAGGCCTAGCTGGGTTCTACCACATTTTCATAGCCGGATTTTCCACCACAGCTGCACCTTTGACCCAGCTCCTCAAGAAAGATGTCCCCTTTGAGTGGACATGTGACCAGGAAAACTTTCATCACACTTAGAAATAGGTTAACATCAGCCCCAGTCCTTAGATTCCCTGATTTCCCAAATAATTTACTTTGATGATGGATGCCAGCAAAGTTGGCATTTGTGCAGTCTTGTCCGGAGTCTAATGGTAAGCAACAGCCAATAGCTTATCTAGCCGTTTCTTACCAAAGCTGAAGTCAATTACTCGGTGATAGGCAAAAACCTTAGCCATTGTTTTGGGCTTTGAACCATTTCTGAGATATTATTTACCAGTACCCTATCAAGATTTACACTGACCATTTGCCATTATTTCCCCCTTTGCAAACAAGAATATTCTGAAAGCATGCTCTTTGGTCTCTCACCTTTAAACTACAACCCTGAAGTCTGCAGTCCTGGTATGCAAAATGTCATAGCTGATGCCTTATCAAGGCATATTTTTGTTAGTGCAGACAGCCTGTTCTCCATCGAGGACCTAGAGAGCGAACGGCAGGATCCTGTGGGTCACCAGTCCTCCGATTCCGCCCAAGGAAAATCGTTGGTTTGGGTAAATCCCCCCCGCTCGGACTTGGGGTCCAAAAGGGGGTTGTGTGTGAACCCCATGGTGGACCCTGACAGAACCGTACACCAACGATCCCAGCCCTTTTTCCCCTCTCAGTTTACCCCCCGATGTCCCGGGGGCAGCGCCCCTAAAGGCCCAAAAATCAAACAGGAAAAAATGAAATACTTCGCCTAAGAGGGGGCAGAAATTAAAAATGTACCCCGGGCCCTTTTTTGGGAAAGGGGGGACTGTTGGGGCCCAATCCCTTTTCCCGAAGTACCCCCATTAAAAAGGGGCCCTTGGAGAAATTTTTTTTGACCCGTTGGAACTTTCAACCCGGAGAAGGGTAATAAACATTTTTCTTAAAAAAGGGAGATAACTTGACGCGGACTGGGGTTTGTACCCATCCCAGAAAAAAAAGCAAGACAGTCACAAATCTTTCCATGAGCATGTGTTTCCCGTCATACCCCCCACATCCCCTCCTGTCAAAAAATTCGAGTTCATAAATTCCACGACCCGTTCTTTGTTCCATTTTTTAAATTCAGCAAGCGCCAGTCCTGGAGGTGCTCGGGAACCCCCTTTAAACCCCGATTTTATCATGGGAGCAGCTTCCCAGATGTTAATGTCATTAAATTCTTCCTTAAAAGCTCAAAAGAGACACCTTTTTTTTTTTTAAAAAGGCTATAAAAAAGGTTTGCCAAATTCTTTTGCTCCACCTCCCCAACTTATGACACCGATAAAACCAGTGTAATCAAGATGGGACCCCAGCTTTTTTTTTAAACAGGGGAGAACCTCAAAAAAAACAGATAGGTTCACGTCGACCAACGCCCAGCTAAGGAAAGCAAGGTGGAACCAGGTTGAAAAGTTTGTTAAGGCCCGACCCGGGGAGAAAAATTTTTCCCCAATTTTTGGCCTCCGTGCAAAGACACCCGCGGCAATAATTTCGAGGTGGGGGGTTACAACCTATCAAAAACCCCCTTAAATGAAGTAGTTGATCATTCCCGAAGCAGAGCTGGAGTCGCGTGGTTGAAAAGCCCAATCAGACTCAAACAGTGAAAACCCATCAGTTCTTCACCTACTATACTCAAACAGACATTTCTTTAAAATTAACATACCTTGATTTGCCCGACTCCTAATAACTACCCCCAATTTTTTGTTGCAGAAAGGGGATTAATATTTAAAATTGGGAAGGGGGGAATGGTAGACAGCAACCCCCCCGAAGGTACTACTTTCCCCACCAAAAGTAGAAACATAAGCCTGAATTTTTTTTTCAGATGTTGGGAATTGCGGTGTTTTTTTTGTCTCAAAACATGAAAAGGTTCAGGTATGTTTTGCTACTTTACTTAAAATTAAAAGGGTACTAAACATACATGTACAAAAATATATACCAATCCCCGGGGTTTTTTCTTCTATTTTTTTTCCTAGTTCTTTTCTTTTTTTCTGCTTTCTCCATGGGGGGAATGGAACAGAATTTTCCTACGTAAGCTCGAGTAAAATGACTAAAATCCGGGGGGGAATGGGCTTTTAACCCCTTTTCTTTTTTAAATTAAAAAAAAGAAAAAAACTTCCAAAATTGGGGGGGTTTGAATGTGTGTGGATGTTGTCGATAAAAAGAGATTTTTAAACAAAAAGGAGGCAGTTAGGGTAAATATTTAAAAAACTGTTGGGGGGACAGATGGGCTAGTGAGAGTATATGCAGTGGGGTAGAAGAGGTATGGGGAAAATTTAAGAATATAGTGCTAGGGGTGTTCAGCAAAAACTTGTGGTTATAGGAAAGTGGGTGCAGGAGGGAAGAAAAAAGCGATTGGGGGGGAAAGATGATGTAAAAAAGTAGTAAGGAGAAAAAGTTGTAAAAAGGGCTTTACAAAGTAGAAGTGATGCATGGGGGGGGGTATATGGAGAAAAAAAAAGGTTAAGGAGTGGTAAAGCAGTGTAAAAAAGAAAATGAGAGGGTGGGTGAGATGTTGTCAACAAATTTTTTAAATTAAGAAAATTTTTTTGGGTTGAGTTTAAACCCCAAATTGAGAAAGCCTGGGGGAAAAAAGGTTTTTTCATTTAAAAAAGGGGGAAAGGGGGGGGAAATTTTTTTAAAAGGAAGAAAAAAGGTATGGGGGAAAAATGGGAGGGAATATTTTGGGGAAATTTTTTAAAATGTGATGAAGACGGGGGAAACTGTGATTTCGTGTATAGGGCAAGAAGACAAAACATCTTATAGGAGTGGGGAAAGGGGAAACCCGTTGTGAGTGGGGGGGGAAATTCGTGAGACAGTGGTAGAATAAAGGGGGGAAAGCAGATGGGATTGATGGGATAAAGATAAAAAAAGTTAAAGGCAAGGGGGGAAAAGGTTTTTTGAGGGGTTTGGGGGTTTTTTTTTTTAATAAATGTATTAAAAGGGAAAAGGGGACCAAAGGGGGTTTGGGAAAAAACATGTAGTTCCTTTGTATAAAGGAAAAGGGGAAAAAGGGGAAAAAATTTTTGGGGAAAAAGTCTGAGTATACCGGGGAAAAATGTTGGTAGAGTTTTTTTGGGGAAAAATTAGGAAAGATGGAGAGCAGGATACAGATGAAAAAAGGGAAACATGGGAAAGGGGGAGGGGGTGTAGACCAAGTGTTCAAAGGAAACATATGGTGAACAATTTTTTTGAAAAGGGAAAAAAAGGGGGTTTTGTGGCATTTATGGTTTTGGGGAAAAAGGGATATGATAGGTTGGGGAAGGGGGAAAATGGCAGATGTTGAAAAAGTATGGAATAGGAGGTAGGTTTTTTTAAGGGGGGGGAAAAAATTTTTCGAGGATAGTGCCCGGGGGTTTAAAAATAAAAAAAGGCCTTAGACGGGGGTGTGTAATTCCTGTGGTTGTTTAATATATTTTATAGATGGATTTTAAAGAAGTGGAATGCTCGGGTTTTTGGCAAGGGTGTGGGGTTAAAAAAAAAAAACCCCAAACAAAGTGGGAGTTGTTCAGTTGCTTTTTTGTGACACTGTGTTTTTGGGGGGGGTTCTAAAAGAAGTTTCAGAGGTTTGGATAGGTTTGGGGGGGGATGAAAAAAAAGGAAAATTTAAAAAATAATAAAAAGGAAAAAAAAGGGGGGTGGGGGTAAAAAAAAAAAAAAAAAAAGGGGAAAAATTTGGGTATCAGATTGGAGGGAGAAGTATGGAGGAGGTAAAAAGTTTCAAATTTTGGGAGGGGGTGTGTCAGCAGATGGGTATATGAAGGAGGGAAATTTTAATCATAGAATTAACTTGGGAAAAAAGGGGAGTGGTGCATTGAGGAGCTTGGGGGGACAGAGAACTTTATCCATGAAAGAAAAAAAGGGGAATGTATGAGAGTATGGGGATCCCCCAAAACTCTTGTGGGGGTTTTGGGAAAGGGTTGTGAATGTTGCAACAAAGAGAAGGCTGGAGGAGGGGGAGATGTGTGGGGGAATAAAAGCGAGAATCCGTAGTTTGGAGTTAGGGGGAGGGGGGGGTTACCAAAAACTATTATCCAAAAGCTGAGGGGGGGGGTTTTTGAGATGGTTTGGACATATAGAGAGGATGGAACAAAATGAATGACTTCGAGTGTATAAATCTGTAGTGGAGGGGGAAAGGGGGGGGGAAAAGGGGGGGCATTGAAAAGGTTGGAGGGAGGGGGAAAAAGGGGGTTTTTTGGGGGGGGGGCTTCCAGCAAAAGGGAAAAAAGGTGTTGAGGGGAGAATGGGGGCAAATGGTTTTAGGACTTGACCTTTTTTTTGGGGGTGGAAAGGAACATTTATGAAGGGTTTCCGGGGGCCCGGGGGGGCCCCGGGGGTTTATTCCCGATATGGGGGAAAAAAAAGTGCCGGCACTCTGAAGGAGGGGGTGTTAATGTTGCAGTTTTGTAGCTGTAGTGTAAGCCCCCGCCCTCTGGAAACATTTATGGAGTGAATAATAATGAAAAAATTTTTTTTTTTCGGGAAACCCCGCCTTGGTGGTTTTGGGCCCATGTGTTAATAAAAAAAAAAAAACTGTGTAGTTAGAAATTTGGGGGCAGGTGGACAACATCATGTAAATACGTAAAATAAATTTGGGGGCGGGGTTTTTTTTTTTTTTAATTCCATGGAAATAATGTTAAAATTTTGGGATGTACACCCAGAGTGTCTCTAACTCCCCCAAAAAAGGGGGAAAAGGGGGGAAAAGCCCGGGCCAAAAACCACTCTTTAAAAAAATCAGTCTTTTTTCGATGTGGGGGGTGGGTTCAGCGCTCCAGGATGTGCAGTCAACGATGTCCCAGCCCCCCCGGAAAACCCTGTAAATAGAAAGACTCTGGGGTTCCCCCGCCAAAAATCGCCCAAAAAATTTCCCCTCCCCCAGCTGTAAACCCCAATTTTTTCTTCCCCCAGGGTAGGGGGGTTTTTGGGGTGCTATATCTATATATTTGTGTCCTTTTTTTGGGTGAGCAAAAGCCAGTTCCCCTTTTTTTTTAAAATCATGTATTTATTTTCCGCCTTTTTTGCCCACCATTACTGTCGTGTAGAAAAGACACAGCAAAGGGGGCACTCCCCCGCTGCCCTCTGAGGCCTGTGGGGGGCCCGTGGGACGCTATGCCCATCCGGTCCAACTCATCCAGACTATGTTAAAATCAACATCTCACCCACAGAGGTCTAGTTTTGGTCCCCTCTCGCTCTGTCCCCTTTTGGGACTCCAAATTTGCCCAATAAAGCAAGTCTAGTCCCTGCCAAAATTTTCAACCTTGCTTCCCCCTTTAGCACTAAACTGCTGTTAAAGAATCACAATTAAAACTGGGGGTCACTTCCCCCGCTAGGATCACTTGCCCTACTAGGATCACTTGCCCTATAGGATCACTTGCCCTACTGGATCACCTTCCCTACAGGGACGAAGACTTATTTCTTCTTTTGCCTCTCTCCCACAGCCTACAAAGTGTGGGGGGAATGGGGGGTTTGCATTACTGGGGCTCCCTGTTTTTATTATTATAAACAAAGAAACGCTAAACCGACATAGGTCATACACGCGGGGGAAAAAAAAAAAAATGGGGGCTATAAACAGAATTAAGGGGGAAAAAAGGTTGAAAAAGACGCTGGCTGGGGTCAATTTCTATAGTATAGCAATTGCTGACAAAAAGTCAAAAAGTGATTGTAAGGCAAAAGGGAGAACCATCTGCAAAAGGGGGGAAAAAGGTAAAGTGGTAGGGGAGCGGCGGCTTTGGAGAAAAAAATGCTAAAACTGGGGGTAAACCAGGCAATCTAAAAAAATGAAGAACCAAAATAGGGACCGACAAACCTCACAAACAAAAAAAGGGTGTCAGTCCATGGGGATACCCATGGGTAAGACGGGTATTAAAAACGGAGGGTGGGGGCACAGTCTCCCAAGGCGGAATGGTTTGGAAAAAAAATTTAAAAAACCTGGTTTAAAAGATTGCAATTTATTATGGTTCAAAAAAACATTCACTTCTGCTTTCCCTCCCTTGGTTTTTTGAGGTTAATTATTACAGTTTCGCCATTTCTTTTAAGGCCTTATGCCTACTATGTAAATTAATCAAGTGGTGAGTAATTATTGGGGTTTTTCATTCACAGTCCTCTTGTCCGCCGGATCATCGGATTAAAGGCTGAGTGGGGGCCGGGGTACTCACCAATTGAAAACAATACCACCCCATTTCTGCACTTCAATATCCTCAGTACACCCAAGAAACATCAGGCAACTGGACTCACTAGGGGGCAACTTTCAACTGAGTCCCTGGTTTTATTTGTGACATTGTAACAGTTTGGAAGACTGTTGGATTTTGGAAAACATCGAGGCAACAACAACCACAACAACAACAACCCCCACCCCACCACGGAGTCAAAATCAGTGATTCATTGTTCTGGTCAAGATCCTCACACTGTAAAAATTAGCTTTGAATCATGTATATATTTTTGTTTTCTTTTTCATTTTTCTTAATATAGGATTATTATAATCATATTTACGTATTTATTATTTAAATTTAATTATTAAAATAAAGTGTTTATTTTTTTTGTTATTAGTCTTTTTCATTATACTTTTCCTGGGAAAATTGGCGACAACCTTCACAGCATGCGTCAGCGATCAAGAAAAGGAGCGGGGTAGTCGTAGGGGGAGGCTTTGCGCGGGCAGTTAGGAGAACAGCCCGAAATGTAGGAACCTCCCGGGGAAAAAAGGAGCACTAAATTTAAATTTCAAGGAGGTAAGTGGAGAAGACCAGAGTGAGTGAAGCAAGAGAAAACGGTTGGAGTAGGCAGGCCCATAATCAAGGAAAAACAAGACTTGGGGGGGAAAAACAAACGGGGGAAGTCCCGATCTACCCCCTTTGAATGATGCGTAAGAATTTTCAGGAGATTCACCCGACCTGGCAAGCAGCCTTAAAAAAGGAAATGGGGGTTCCCCTGTCAACCGGGGTCGAAGAAACCCCAAGAAACTTAACCATATCACATTCCAATACATGAGCCGTTAAAATAAAATTGGAATATTTGGGATAAGAGGATGTCTAGTGAAGGTAATGAACTAGGTTTTTACTAGAAAATTTAAATGCATGAGAAGTGGCCCAAGGGTAAACCGGTCAATGCATCCTGAAAGGAAGCCACTCCCAAAGGCGAGTCAGGGGCCCGCATAAGCTATAGCGAAGTCATCCACAAAAGTGATGACCAAAATGTGATGGAAGGTAGGGTATTTAAAAAGGAAAAAAGGTAGTGCTGAGGACATTGTGGGACCCCGGGGCCTAAAACACAGTCTGAAAAAACGAGGCGCCAATCCGGACCCCGAAAATGTCTGGCGGATAAAAAGCGCAATGATAGTTGGCAGATTACTGCAGAACCCTAAAAAAGAAAGGCCTGGGCTAAAATTTTATACCTTAAAGGGTGGTCTCATATGCCTTCTCAAGATCAAAAAAGACTGTGGGGCCCAAATTTGTTAGCAAAGGCATTTTCCTACGTACCCAAGGGGAAACAAAGGTCCAAAGTAGAGCACCCCTTAAAAAAATTTTGGGGTGGGAGAAAGACTATTGTGAGTCCCCAAATACCATATCAATGTCTATTCACCAATCGTTCCATCCCCTTTGGGAAAATTTAAACTGGTCAGAGCAATGGGACTATGGTAAGGGGTATCAAGCCTTGAGGTACCTGGTTTGCGAAATGGTAGGACAATGGCAGATTTTCATTGTTGAGAGAAAACCCCCTCACGTCCAAATAAATTGAAAAACGGAAATGGACTGAAAGGGACCCTGTTAAATGCAGATGTTTGAACATACTGATATGAATATCATCAGGCCCAGCTGCCGATGACTGGCGGTGAAAGTGTGGACTCTAGCTCTAGGAGAAAAAAAGGTACGTTATACAGCTCCATTCCATTAGAGGAAAATCAAGGGCAATTGCTCCTTGGTAGACTTAAAACACAAGGAATAAGGGACAAAGGTGAAGCCCTTGGGAGACAGGGGTAAATGGTTTCCCGAGTTCCGTGGACTTCAAGAGGTTCCACAACACTAACCCAGCAACCAGAAAAAGGGGGCTGGATGGGGTTATTAACACAACCCAACCCTTTTTTTCCAAACTGTTCACAAAAGGGAAGTTTTTTGTGCCGCTTAGGGGCCGACAACTTTTTTCTTGCCCGCTTAAAACCCAAAAAAACGATCTGAGGCCCCAATTATATTGAAAACGCCAGCGCACTTCAAACGTACTGCCCCCGGCACACGCGGGAGACCCCAAGGCACTTTGTCTGAAATGCCTGCCTGAGGTTTGATGAATAGAACGTGATGCCCCCAGTGAAAACTAAGATCGAAAACTGGTGCACTGGTTCATCAAAAGAGGAAAAAAAAGGGGTCCCACAAAAAGTGGTAAGTTGAGAGTAAAAGCCCCTTTTCCCTCGGGGAAATTGCCAATGGGGGCCTGCAAAAGGGGCCCAGGAATTCGTCAAAGTAAGAAAGGAAAGTGATCACTGCCCCTGTAAATCCAGGAGAACAGACCAAGTGTAATAAAAGCCCAATTGACAGGAACAGATAGGAAGATCAATGCAGGAGTGAGACTGAGTGCGAGAGTAAAAAAGAGTGGGGGCACCTGTATTTAAAACATGAAGAGGATGAGAAGGGGGAAAAATCTCCCCCAACCCCATCACCATGAGTAACAGTGGGGCCCTCCTCACAGATGATGGTGAGCGTTAAAATCCCCAAAAAAAGATGGGCGGGGTAGCGATCAAAAACGCAATTCCGAGATACAGAATGCCCTGAGGGGGAAAAATATAAAAGCAAACTTTTCCATCTGTGCAGATAAATCGGCTCCCTTTTAATTTCAAAAAAGAATGAAACAAAAAAATTGAATTTTTTTAAAAAAAAAACAACCCCCTTAATATTAAAAGGGGAAAAATAGAAAAAAAGTAACAGCACATACCCCCCAAAAAGGACGAATAACAGTGAAATACTACTTTATCTTAGTAATATAAGGCGAAATGATATTTTTAAAAAGGGTTTTTTTTTGGATTTTTTTTTAAAAATTTTCTAAATTTTTTTTAAATTTAAATAAGCCTTTACTTTCATTCTTATATAAGCAAAACAAGTTACATTTGTTTTAAATTTTTTTATAATAACATAAAAGAGAAAAAAATATATATATATATATATATATATATATATATATATATATATATATATATATATATATATGACACTTCCTCCCGAATTGAAACTTCACAATGTCAATAACGAGTTAGGGGTTTATCCTTGACTTAGTGGAGAATCCTGCACTGGGGGCCCCGGGGGCTTTCCAAAAAAGTCCCTGGCTGGGGAACCCATAGTTCCGAAGTCTATTCTGTAGACAGGACTTGAGGAAATAAGAGCCTTTGAGGAAAGCTCAACATTCCCGAGGGAGGGGCGAAAAAAGTTTAAAGGGCTCAGAGGGGAAGCTCACCATCCAAAAGGGTGAAGGGGGAAAATCTCGGGGAGCCTTGGGTGTCCCACCCCCAAGGGGGGGAAAAGAACTGAAATCTCCTATGGTATGCTCCCATACCAGGGGTGAGAGGGGAAGGGAAATGAGTGGAACGCCAGGTTTGACCTCTACTCGGTATAGAAGGGGGGGGAAAGAGCCGCTCAGTAATTCCGCCCCTCTAAGTCACCTATCTAAACACATACATAACTAATATGAAGTCATATAATATTAAGAAAAACCTCATTTTAACATTAAAAACTATGGGGGGCGTACCCCCCTCAACAAAAAAAATTGCCGCACCAAGAGGGTGTTCCCCGGAAAACCCCTTTGAAAATAATCTACAAGCTTTCCATCTGACTTAGACACTTATTGAATGTTAATTTTTTTTTTCATAAACCCCCAAAAGGAAAAAAAGGTCACCATACAACAAAAAAAAATTTTTAAAAACTTTGAGCTTCGTTTCATAAGTCAGTCCACGACAGTGATCTTAGGTGATGCTTTGAAGCAGAGGGATGTCGGGGGAAAAAGGCAAAAAGAGTCAAAACCATGGCGGCAAAAATTTTTTAAAAAGGTCAGGTTTTTTTCAAACATTCGTCCGGGGGAAAATTCCCCCTGAAGTTACAGCAATCATGTGACTGTAGACAAAAAAAAAATTCCAATTAATACACAAAACAAAAAAAAGGGGAAAAAAAGGGAAAAGCATTTATTTTTTTTCCCAAAAAAATGAAAAAAAAAAAATTCAATGACAAGCCCAGGGACGAGACAATGCATAAACTTTACGTTTTTTTTTCCCCACGTCATGGTGAATTTTTTTAAATTTTTTTAACAGACAATTTTTTTCCCCTTTGGGCAAAAATTTTTAAAATTTTTAAAAAAATTAAAAATGGGGGGGGGGCCCCCCCCCCTCTCAGATCGGATGAACATCAACTCCTTCGGGGGAATTTAAAGGGGGGGAAAAGTAAGGAACAAAAAAAAGGGGCGACCCCAAAAAGCGTCCCCCAACAGAAAAGCTCCTCCCCCAAAAAACCTTCACACAGTTCCCAACTTTCCCCCGGATTTAAAACCCCCCAAGGCACCAAATTCTTGTAAAAGTTCTGCAGTTTTCCCCCCAAGGGGTCCGATTAACAATCTTTCGCTGCCCCCCTGACGGTGGATCCATCTGTGATCATCTCTTAGGGGGCAACCCCAGACAGAAAAGCCTCAACGGGGGAAGTCTTGAACAATGGTAGAACGTTGAAACACTGACAACGGACCGCCCCCCACCGCATCTTGTTCAACTCGGTGCAGAAACGGCAGAAGCCTCGGCGTCAGTCTGGGATTACCATTCTGAGTCTTGCTAGCCTTATAGACGGATAATATCACCCTGTCAATACCAGCACTTTCTTCTGACACTGAAAAAAAAAGGGGCCCCCGGTGCGGGAAGATCACGACACTGCTCGAGACCGGAAAAGAAGTAAAAAAGGCGGCGACACCTCTGACATTCCCTCATGAATTTTTTTTTTTTCGGTAAAAATTTTTAAAAACCCCAAACAACCGCTTGCTAAAAAAAAAAAGTTGCCCAGTAGATACAAGATGGCATATAAATAACACATGACCCCAGTCAAAACACTTTATCGGGGAAAATTGAAGTTTTAAAAGAAAAAATAAAAGGGGATTTCAACAGTCGACTAACCATCAACTGCCGGGTCTTTTAACAAATGGGCCACAGACTGTGGGGAACACGTTAAAAAGAGTGGCGTGCATGGCAACCAGAACACGGTGCCACCACAGCGATGGACACAGCGGGTGAGGGCCCCGGGAAAAAAAAAATTGGAAGATGAACCCAGGTGGGGGCAGCGTTGCCTTCCCCCATACCCCCCCTTTCCCCTTTTGTATCCCCCCAAACTTCGGGGGGGCCCTTTTTTGCACATGCAGCATCAGCCATTTTCTGCTAAAAAGACTCCCAATATCCAATCTGGTGGAAGTACAAGCAGACCTCTGCTCAGGGCTAGTTTGTCAGGCTAGTGTTCCCCAAAAAAACTGACTTCTGCTCATGACACTGTTCCCCCCGTGTCATCCCCCCGACTTTTTCCCCTTTTTAGAACCGATAATCGGTTCTGTTCAAAAATACTCACCCCCTTTTGGGGGGGAAAAAGAAAACTCTGCTCAGGGACTGGGTTTTTTAGGCTAAAATATGTCAGACGGGTGCAAAGGGTTCTGCTCAGGGGGGGGTTTAAAAATTTTTAAACAGAGGCTAGTGTGTCAAAAATATACCCTTTTTTTTTAGGGGCCCCAAAAATTTTTTAGAGGCTAGTGTGTCAGAAAAAAAATTGAACTCCTGCTCAGGGACTAACTTGTAATAAACTGGTGTCAGAAATATACCTACTTCTGCTCAAGGGGGAAAAAAAATTTTAAAGGGGGGTAGTATGTCAAAAAACCCAAAAAAAATAATACTGGAAGTGAAACCTATACCCCAAAAAGAACAACGACATCTTGGGGAAAAAACAAAATTTTGGGGGTTCCTGAAGTGTCGGTAGCGTCTCTCGTTCATGTCCGTCTGCTGGACGAATACCCCCAAAAGACCTCTTTGGGGTACGAAAAATGTTCCCCAAAAAAAAAAACTCAGAAAATCAGCAGCACAGGCAATGTCCGGAAAACCATAGTTTTTTTAAAATTTTTGGGGGTTAACGAGCTGCTTCTCCCCCCCCCCTCTTAGCTAGTCACAACACAAGTTGCTGGAGCAACGACTCAGACAATAACCGAAAAGGGGAAAAAAAAAACAATTGGGGGACACATGGGGAAAAAAAAATGAGAAAGCACTGTTAATGTCTCTTCAAGTGACAGTAATTCGACATCCTTTAAACAAAAATTTTTTTAAGAATTTTTTTGTAGTATCACCGTGACTGTCATGTGTCTGTCTCTCTCCCCAAAAAGGGCCCCTTTTTGTTTTTTTTATCTCTTTAACTTTTTTTGTTCCAAAAGGGGGAAAAAGGGGATAACCTCCCACACCTTTTCATAAAAAATTTTTAACAAATACAAGTCTTGTTTCTCTCTAGTTTTTTCCCAAATTTTTGTGAACTCATTACTCCTGAATTTTTTAGTCTCCCCCCAAAAAACCCAAAAAGGGGTTTTTTGGGCTCTAGGGGCCCAAAACAACCCAACCATGCTAACTCCCCCCCCTTTTGGATGCTTTGGACTCCGACCCCTGAAACAATTTGGGGCCCCAAAAAACAGGCTCCAAACGTATAGGGGGGGAAAACCAAGAACAAGTCTAAAAACCCCTTTTTCCCCCCGCCCAATAATGGTGTCCCTTTCCCCAAAAAAAAAAAGGGGGAAAAAAAATAGTTACTTATCCCCGTGGTTTTTTTTTTCTTCTGGGTGAGTTGTAAAAAAGCCAAACATCAGTAGCCATCACAGGGTGTATATCCTACCGGACAGGCCCCTATTTGTTACGATAAGGGCCTATAGACCACTAATAAGTTTAGTGCTTATCCCCCAACAACAGTACAGCAGGTGCTAGGGAAGCGAAATACTACTTTATCTGAAGGGAATGTAAGACAAAAAGATATCTTTAAAAAGGGCTTTTAAGGTTTTATTTAGAATATACTAAGCTTTTTAGAACACTTAGTAAAAAAAAAATAATATTATAACCTTTAAACTTACATTTGTCTGTACCATCTTAATATAATAACACGTAAGAGGAAAAAAAAAAAAAAAAATATATATATATATATATATATATATATATATATATATATATATGCAAAAAGTCCATTTAAAAAGGTGATATCCAAAAAAAAACCCCAAAAAAACCACTATGAAAAAAAAGAATTCCAAGCGCTTTCGTCTCTCACATTATCCCCAAAGGGAAATATAAAAAAACGTGAGAAGGAAACATAAAGGAAAGGGAGAATAAAACCTCACAGTCCCTCACACTAAAAAGAAAAACACCTCACAGTAGTTAAAAAATCTCAAACTCTGTGAAGGGAAATATTAGATAAAAAAAACAACTGCTGGGTCTTGGTTTCCCGGGTTTTAAATTTTAACTTCAAAAAAACTTTAAAAATGTTGAAATTCAAAAGCCTTCTGTAATTTAGAAAAAATTTAATTTTTCCCCTGATGAAAATTTAAAATTAGTAAGGGGGTGGTATATAGCTCAATGTTAAAACAAAATATTCCCAATTGCCCTCAAAATTTTTTTTAAATCTTATGATTCACTTTTGAA
>WNWK01036942.1:0-18818 GCA_009830355.1 Cherax destructor
TAGAAGAAGCTGCCAAGAAATCCTAAGGAGAAAAACAAATACACTAATTGGAGGTGTAATATATTGTCCAAACTGAGAGAACACAGCAAGTACATATGAGTGTGTATACCAGGGTCACTGGCGACGAGCACAGCGTGTGGCTCACACACTAGTACTAAGTGCTCACACAAACCTGACTCGACTATTTCTAGTGAGAGTGTTGAGAAGTGAAGTAAATTTTGAGGTGAGGTAAACTAAAGAGAAAAGTAAACAGAGGTGTTGTAACGTACGAGGTGATGTATGCTGAAGGTGAAGCAAACAGAGAGGCGAGGCAAGCTAACCTGTGGCATACAAAGAGTATGTTATAATTTATTCGGCGTATGTTACACTCCCATATAGGCTGCCTCCCAACCAGCGAACCGGGTGCTAAGGATTTAACGATCGATAGGTTACCCGTCGTTAAATCAGTACCTTGGTTCATTGACCAATCACAGGCAAGCCCACCAAAGCTGAAGCAGCGTGGTTCACTTGTGGTAAGCATTGGCAGACTTGCCTACCTGCTGGTTGAGTACGGTACACTCTCTCTGGCTTCTGCTTTGCCATCTGTCACCGTGGTGTACACTTATTAGTCTATCTGTACATATTGTTCATAGTGTACATACCTGTATATACTGGGTGAAGACAAAAATATACATTATAGTTTGTTTGCTCCAATTCCCATTAACCTGAAGGTGAGGTATACTGAGAGGTGAGTTAAGATAACTTGGAAGTTAGGGTTAACAGAGAGGTGAGGTAACCTAAGAAATGAGATTAAGTTTAGATTTAGTTTATTCTTAACACTTATTCATCCTGTAGACAGTGACGCAAGAGTATGTAGATTAAAAAAAAAAGGCCAAGGAACTAAATTCCGAGAGGATTAACTAGAGTATTTCTGGCTATATATATACAACATATGTTTCATCTTTTACAAATATGTATTTACTGTATTTATCTTATAACTTACAGTCATTAATAAAATGTGTTGACATATCACATTGGTTATGTTATCTTTATATTGCTCAGTTATGGGACACTCAAGCACACAGTCCCCTCGAGTAAGGTTCCTTGACGCTGGTGAGGGGCTCTTGATTTAGGGAATTGGATCTGTGCTCCGGTTCCCTGAAATGAGCCTGAATACCTTCCATCCTCCCTCCCCTCACGTGCGCTGTATAATTCTACGGGTTTAGCGCTCCCCCATGATTATAATAATCAAGCACACAGTGTTCAAGAATATATCAACAAGGCTGACAATAAATATTACTTAGCATTTAATGTGATGGTTGTCTGCATTTACGCCAGAGTATCAGACGTATCTGAAGCCAAGGATGTTACAGCATCAGTCTGTTTACTTAAGAGCTTCTCCGGGAATATATAAAAAAAGAAGCCAAGGATGTTATAACATCAGTCAGTCTGTTTACTTAAGAGCTTCTCCGGGAATGTGCTTATCTACATTCTTGTTATCATAGTGTATGACTGATCGGTATCTACATTCTTGTTATCATAGTGTATGACTGATCGGCTCAGGCTTCATGTATTACTTTGATATTCAAAATGTTTTTGTTCTTCTCCTAATATTACTTATAATGCTTTAGACAGATGCGTAATATTCTAACAAGAGGTGTGATAAACTGGGGGGTGAAGAGAGACGTGAACTGAGAGATGAAAAGAGACGTGAACTGAGAGATGAAAAGAGACGTGAACTGAGAGATGAAAAGAGACGTGAACTGAGAGATGAAAAGAGACGTGAACTGAGAGATGAAAAGAGACGTGAACTGAGAGATGAAGAGAGACGTGAACTGAGAGATGAAAAGAGACGTGAACTGAGAGATGAAAAGAGACGTGAACTGAGATATGAAAAGAGACGTGAACTGAGAGATGAAAAGAGACGTGAACTGAGAGATGAAAAGAGACGTGAACTGAGAGATGAAGAGAGACGTGAACTGAGAGATGAAGAGAGACGTGAACTGAGAGATGAAGAGAGACGTGAACTGAGAGATGAAGAGAGACGTGAACTGAGAGATGAAAAGAGACGTGAACTGAGAGATGAAAAGAGACGTGAACTGAGAGATGAAAAGAGACGTGAACTGAGAGATGAAAAGAGACGTGAACTGAGAGATGAAAAGAGACGTGAACTGAGAGATGAAAAGAGACGTGAACTGAGAGATGAAAAGAGACGTGAACTGAGAGATGAAAGAGACGTGAACTGAGAGATGAAAAGAGACGTGAACTGAGAGATGAAAGAGACGTGAACTGAGGATGAAAGAGACGTGAACTGAGAGATGAAAAGAGACGTGAACTGAGAGATGAAAAGAGACGTGAACTGAGAGATGAAAAGAGACGTGAACTGAGAGATGAAAAGAGACGTGAACTGAGAGATGAAAGAGACGTGAACTGAGAGATGAAAAGAGACGTGAACTGAGAGATGAAAAGAGACGTGAACTGAGAGATGAAAAGAGACGTGAACTGAGAGATGAAAAGAAACGTGAACTGAGAGATGAAAAGAAACGTGAACTGAGAGATGAAAAGAAACGTGAACTGAGAGATGAAAAGAAACGTGAACTGAGAGATAAAATGAGAAGTTTATTTTTAATAGAAATATCAAATAGATTTCCTTTTCATGTGGACTCTCAGAGAAGGTTCCTTCATGTTTGTGAGGGGCTCTTGATCTAGGGAATTTGATCTGTGCTCCGGTTCCCTGAGTTAAGCCTGAATACCTTCCACATCCCCTCCACAGGCGCTGCATAATCCTACGGGTTTAGCGCTCCCCCTAGATTACAATAATAATAATAATAATTTTTCATCTGGAACAACCAGATTCACACAAATTACCATCCCTGTATTTCTGAATGTTTGAAATTCCGGTAAAATTTGAATACTTGTTATTGTCATGTAAGATATATTTCGTTAGGTTAATGCACATTAACCTATTTTACTGTATTAACACCTGACAATAACGAAATAAAAATAAGTGTGGCTTACGTCTGTCAGTGCAAGCGTATTATGAAATTTTGTTTGCGTTTTCACATTCACGTTAATCCGAAGGACAGGTGGTAGGCCTATACTACCACTATAATACTGAGATTTATTAGAATTAATGACTAGGCTTCCACTTTACAAACTGAGCTGTTTGCCATATATGTTGCTCTCAGGCTTGTGGACTCAACAACCCCAACAGTGTAATTGTAACTGACTCTTTCCTTATTACTTGCTCTAAATAACCTGAGACCTGAATGTAGAATTAAATTATTAAGAAAGGTATTACAACAAAGTTTTTCTGGATTCTCTTTCATATAGGCCTCCAGGAGCAAGACAAAGTTGATGAATTAGCTAAAATAAAGAGAGTATATTTTGAGTATATTAAATAAAGTATATATTGAGCATATTAAATAAAGTATATATTGAGCATATTAAATAATGAATATGTTGAGTATATTAAATATAGTATATATTGAGTATATTATATAAAGAGTATATTTTGAGTATACTTTTTTTCAAACAGAATCTTACGAAATATTGTTAGAAATGAACTAGGAAACGAGATTTAAGAAAGAAGAGTACAGATAGGAACTAGCAGATCCATTATCCATCATTATTGAATGTGTCAAGTTAAACATATCTATGGAGAAAGTAACAAGGTCATTAAATTACAAGATGGTGTTACTGCTAGACTAAGGCTAGGCTACAAGTATCAATGACTTAAAATACAAAATGTGTGGACAGAGACAGGGTCATGCACTAGAGCATTATATCTTAGTATTCAGACATCCGGACTTTCAGAGACACATCCATGCAAACCTTTTAGGATGTGGTAAAACACATCATTGTTAATGATAAGATATGTGAAATGTTTAGGTTGTATCCACATTTTTTGCATCGACTAGATGAATAAACTGTTTTTATAGAGGTTGCAAACCAGTTATGTCCAATTTGTTTATTTAGCTGTAAGATTTTTTTTTGAGATTGTATTTCATATTGTACTGTGTACCACAACTATATGAATTCATTGTAAAATATGAAATGACTAATATTTCTTTCTAGTGATGCAACAGTGTCCAGTGGAGTCTGGCAAGACTCACTGTGACCTCTGTGATCCCGTTTGTTTGCGCTACCGCTCACAGCATGAGCATGGGCTGCACAATATACTAGCCGCTCAGGCGACACTACGTATACAATGGCATAATGAGTAAGCAGTCTCTCCCGTGGTAGCCCGCTGTACGGTTATAATTCACCGTACTTTCTCGTGTCTTGAGACGTTACTCGCGCGACGCGCTCCTCACAAGGCGGTACAGATAATCGGTCCAGATTATGATGAATCCCATAAAACCCCTAATAAACTCCTAAGATATTACTAGTGGTGATGCTCCGTTTTTTTTAACTAGGTGAAAAACTTAGCTCCAGTAGGTAAGTCAATTCTTAACCATCTACTGGGTGGTTAAACATGTCGAAGACCCCTGACAGGAGACACTGTCCCATTTCCTGACGGGCAAATCCCCACCGCCACCACCTTCACTTTCGATCGTCGGTGGTGGTCATACTGTGGCACTGCTTCTCGTAAATGAAATTCCTATGGTGCTTACATTTCTCGAACAATAAATAGCAAAAAAGGCACAATACCGTGACTGGAACAATACACACACAACCCGCACATAGAAGAGTTAGTGTGACTTTGTAAATGGTCCAAGTCGGACCGAAACGTCGTCGTAAGCTCCTCTCTTCTATGTGCGGGTTGTGTGTGTATATTTCTCGAACAAATTAGAAGCAGAATCCACAAAACGTTTTTTATTCGTGTTTGATTATGGACATATTTCAGATTTTGGTAGATTTCTGCAAAATAAAAGAATTTATTAAGAATGAATTCTGTTTATAGAGCACAATATTGGGTGTTTGTTTTATGATAGTGTTACGTCTGCAAATTATTTTCTTACCATTTTTTAGCTGCTATAAAATTTTCAGACTTGTTCATTTCTACATTTGCCCATAATTATTTTGATGTAGTAACTTCCACTCACCGAGTATTGAACCAATATCTGAGTTTAGAATGTGCTAATCCTGAAGATAACAAATCCAGTGATTTTTTTTCTGATCCCTGAATTCAGCAGAATTCAGGGATCAGAAATCAGAATTCAGGGATCAGAATTAGTGAAATGCTGAAAGTTCAATTCTCCAGTTCACTAATTCTCCAGTGAGGATTCGAACCCACAATACTCAGTCTGCTCTGGTTGGTGTTTTAGCTCTCTCTGCCATCGATGCCAACTAACTCTGGGATAGGCTCATGCCTCTATATGTCACCTAAAAGCCAGAAAAACTAATGACTTAACATCACACAGCTTTTTCATCTTGTCTAACACTGACTTCACAGAATGAGCAAAATACTAACAAACATTTTGTTATAGCCAGCTTGAGAATTTGAGCTGACAGTATTCACATGCTGCCTCGGCAGGAGATAAATATGACCCAGAGCAACTATTGCTCTGGGTTCAAATCCTTATTCTGCCTGAGGCCATTTTTCGAATAAAGCTCACACTCTTGACAGCTGCTTCAGGAAGTCTTGAATGTGCAAAACAATGTCATCATCTTTCACTTATGTATATGTATCTGCTGAAGAGGATCCCAGAAGAGGATCGAAATATACACTCCATTTTATCTTCCGATAAAAAATTGATAGTTTTCACTGGAAATCCTTCAGGATACTTTGTAGCTTTTCCCATAAGCTTCAACAGATATCAGTAAGGTGAAGAATGGTTTTCCAAACCCAGGTATGGCTAGAAGTGGTAATGACATAGAAGCCTGGATGGAATTGCTCTCGAGTTGTCACTTATGACAATTTCTGATACGGGATATCACTAACTGTCTCATACCTGCCATCTGAAATATTTGGCTGTCTTATCAAGAGTCTTCACAAATCCCAGAAGTCCTTCTAGAGGACTGTGTGTGGAAAGTCCATTACCTGTGAAGGAAAAGACTGACGAACTGTTCCCTCGATTTTACTGTAAAAGCTGAGGAACGGTGCGAACTTGTTCATCAACATGACGTTGTTGTAGCAGAAGCAGTGGTAGATCATGTGGCTTGTTCCTTAGTCACTGCGTCTTTCTTAATTAAGTCGCTCCAGTGATGGGTCAGAGAGCAGCTCAACTATCAGTTCCTTAACTCAAAGTGTTATGCTGCCACCCAACTTCTCCTTAACAGAAAAACTCCTAGACATGATATCTCTCTGTGAGTTAGAGCAAAGATCATTGAAATGAAGTCCCAGTTCTAGCTCCTTATCTATCGACCAAATTGAAGGAAAAAATATCTTCCTGTACCTTATCCATATCCCTGCTAATTGCATTCAGTGGGATTAGTTCCGGTTCTGCAAGGTATTCCCAGAATAGCATTCTCTGTACGCAATATCTTCAGTAAACTACTGGATTATTATGTAAATACTATGCAGTGATAATAGCTCCCCCGATGTCTTCTAAAAGTACGTTCATGTTAGAGTAGATTACCTCTGTTACAGGCAAAACGTCTTCTTATGGTAATAACAAGTGTGCGCCTTTGTCTCTGAAAGCTACGGCTTCTCTCAAGTCAATTTCTCCTGGAAAGAACTTTTCTTGGAGAATAATGACAGTTCATAACTTGTTTACATGCTCCTCAAAGATTTCGGAATCATATAGTCACAAAATGGAGGAATGTTATTTTTATTCTTGCTAAATCGTACCAATAGGATGTCTTCCACGTGCGATACTGTATCCTTGTTCTGAAGACGAAGGAACGAGAGTCACTGTGACTGACATAACCTGCTTTACTGAAATCACCTTCTTGCACTAACCATCACTAGCTTTTATTGTTCCCTCTTTCTTGTAGTAACTACAAGATACTTATTTCAAAGCCTTCAAAAAATCTGGGAATTATTCATTTTGGACAATCGCATTTTTCTCTTAACTCAAATAAAAGTTGTCTGACACTTTACTAAATGATACTTTGAATATGCCTGACTCCTAGGTATCTGGCCATTCACCAGCATATCTGCAATGGCAGATCAAGCAAACAATTTACGAAGATGTTTTGTAATGACTTCCAGAGGAAAAAATGGTACATATACCAACAAATATGTTGTACAGTGAATGGATGTTTCAAAATGCAGCATTTAAAATAATAGACATCTCCAGAGGATACTGGAAGGTCAACTTATTGATTCCTGTCAAGCACCTAGCCTGTTTATTGTTTTGTAACAGGTTGTTAGTTATAATTCTGGTTCAGTTATCCTGTATCATATAGGGCTTCTCAACGGCGCTTTGGGATTACACCTGGATGAATACAAACTAACCAAGTAAAAGTTGACAGCTTAATTAACAGTATATATATATATATATATATATATATATATATATATATATATATATATAGTATTGTAACCACGAACGAGTTGTATTTAATTAATAACAACGCTGCGACTAGCCGGGGGATCGAACCCGTGTTGTTTTAGCTCGCATCATGGTGAGCGAAAATTCACGACGCTCTAACCCACGGGACCAAACAATCCTAAGAATCACGCACCCAGCAGAGATAGGTGTTGTACCGTGATCCGAGGACATACGATGTTGTGGGTGCCTCAGAGCTAATTTCATTCTACTCCTTGTTTGGTGTACTGGCCTCCACAAGCAGTATATATAGTATTGTAACCACGAACAAGTGGTATTTAATCAACAACAACACTGCGACTAGCTACTACTCACAATCATAGCTACTACTCCCAATCATAGCTACTACTCCCATTTTCAACATCTCACAGGGACAAAGAAAACCAAACGTCATTTCAGTATTCGTCCTGAAGAAGTACATAGCAGCTCCCAACCTAACATAGGACGCCAGCACATCAGGAATTGTATATCAACATGATATTCAATACCGACATGTTGGCAAATAAGACACATGTGCAACAGTTAGGCATCTCTATTCCGGAACGTTTCGCCTACACAGTAGACTTCTTCAGTCGAGGGAAATAAATGGTATAAAATACCGACACAATGGAAAAATAAACACATAAGCAGTATAATGTGATCCTTTATTGACAACGTTTCGCCCACGCAGTGGCTTTAAAGCCCACTGCGTGGGCGAAACGTTGTCAATAAAGGATCACATATACTGCTTATGTGTTTATTTTCCATTCTTCAGTCGAGTACAGAAAAGTTGGCAGGAGCAGTAGAGCTGTGAAGACGGTGTAATCAGTCCATCACCCTTGAAGACGTAGTTTTGAGGTGGTCAGTCCCACAGCCTGGATAAGAGTTTTGTTCCATAGTCTGAAACAATGTGTTAAGCGACCGTGTGGAGCTAAACTTCATCTACATTGCTGTCAGACACAGCAACATCTTGGGATCTTAATACAAGGAATTCTTCACTTGCCTAACCTTTAGCCATGACATACTGCCCCACACCTGACTACAGTATATAAGCCACTTTTTCGAACATATGCTGTATTCTTTTCAAGGCTGAGGGACTGATTACCTCAAACTCCTACTCACACATGCCGGGTCACCATATGGAGAAGACCCGGGCCGGCAGTACCGGCAAATCTACAACAACAAACTCCTACTGGTCTTCACCATTCTCCTTTGTATGGACTGATGAAGCCACTGTGTGGCGAAACGTTTCCTCAATAAAGATACCCAAGTGTTGCACATGTGTCTAATTTATCAACGTGTGGGTCCTCTGAAGCATTCATCAAGTGGGATGTGTGTTTGATGGTGGCAGCTTCTTAACGAATGTTGATTGTTGTTGTTGACATGATGAAAATTGGCTTAAATATCCTGTGCACAATGTATCGCCCTCCTGTCTTCAATGATCCTTGTAGAAAGTGTCAATTCTGTCTGCCCTATGTATGCTTGGTTTCAGTCTTTAACATTAGGACATAAGAAAGAAGGAACACTGCAGCAGGCCTACTGGTCCATGCGAGGCAAGTCCAATTCTCCCACCGGCTTAAGCCAATGCATTAACGTAGTCAGGTCAGGTCACATTCACTTAAGGAAGGAGCACGGCATAAGACCTAGTAGCACAGGCTAGTCAGGTCCAGCTCACACCCACTCATGAATTTATCCAACCTATTTTTAAAACTACACAACGTCTTAGCATCTATGACGGTACTCGGGAGTTTGTTCCACTCATCCACAACTCTATTACCAAACCAGTGCTTTCCTATATCCTTCCTGAATCTGAACTTTTCCAACTTGAAACCATTGCTGCGAGTCTTGTCTTGGCTGGATATTTTCAGCACGCTATTTACATCCCCTTTATTTATTCCTGTTTTCCATTTATACACTTCAATCATATCCCCCCTAATTCTACGCCTTTTTAGAGAGTTCAGATTCAGGGCCCTCAGTCTATCCTCATAGGGAAGATTTCTGATACATGGGATCAACTTTGTCATCCTCCTTTGTACGTTTTCCAGTGCATTTATATCCATTCTGTAATACGGTGACCAGAACTGTGCAGCATAATCTAAATGAGGCCTAACCAAAGATATATAGAGTTGAAGAACAACCTGAGGACTTCTATTATTTATACTTCTTGAAATGAAGCCAAGGATTTTGTTAGTTTTATTGCGAACTCTTATGCACTGTTGTCTTGGTTTCAGATTACTGCTAACAGAACTCCTAAATCCTTTTTGCAATCAGTAATATTAGGATATATATTATTTAGTTTATATGTGGCATGATTATTTTCCTGTCCAACATTTAGAACTTTGAATTTGTCTATATTAAACTGCATCTGCCACTTCTACGACCACTGCATCAGTCTATTCAAATCATCCTGGAGTGCTCTAATGTCCTCATTAGAATGAATTGGACGGCCTATTTTGGTGTCATCACCAAATTTGCTTATGTCGCTATATATTCCATCATCTATGTCGTTTATGTAAATTGTGAACAACAAGGGGCCCAACAATAACCCCTGTGGAACACCGCTTGTGATGTGCCCCCATTCTGATTTCTCCCGATTTATGCAAACTCTCTGCTGCCTATTTGTCAACCATGCCTCTACCCAGGAAAAAATTTCTCCTCCTATTCCGTGTGCCTTAAGTTTCCTCAGTAGCCTCTGATATGGAACTCTATCGAAAGCCTTACTGAAGTCTATATACGTAATATCATATTCAATACCA
Organism: Cherax destructor; assembly: GCA_009830355.1. Classification (NCBI taxonomy): domain Eukaryota; kingdom Metazoa; phylum Arthropoda; class Malacostraca; order Decapoda; family Parastacidae; genus Cherax; species Cherax destructor. The sequence goes on from WNWK01036942.1 coordinate 10,154, forward strand.
TGATCTACCTCCTCAAACACCTTAGTGAAAAAAATTAGTAAATTTGTAAGACAGGAACGCCCCATTGTAAAATCATGTTGAGATTCATTAATCAAATTATGCCTTTCAAGATGGCTATGTTTGTGTTTCTTGGAAAAGAGATTCCCGAGTTTGTTGGGATAGATCGTGATTATGTTGGTCACTTTGTTCAGACGATTAAATGTACCTTGGTTAAGTTGCGATTTACTGGGTGGGGTTGGGATTTACTGGGTGGGGTTGGGATTTACTGGGTGGGGGTTGAGATTTTGTGAACTGAGGTTTTTTGACAGGTGACGTTTCCTTTCTTTTCTCCTTGTTTAATAGACCAGGCAGAGTATCCTAATTTGGTGAATTGTGTTCTTAGGATTTCTTTTTCTTGGTGCAGCTTTGAGGGGCTGTATATCCTGAGTGCACGTAAGAACAGACTTGAGATGGTGCTCTTCTTAATCTGGATTAAATGGTGGATGTAAAAACGAACATAGTTGGTAGTGTGAATGGCTTCCTATAAACTAAGAATTCAACCTGATCGATATTTCTGGCCATGAAACATCAAGGAATGTAAGCTGTCTGGGAATGTAAATTGAATTTTAAACAATCAACTTCCATTCCTTGATGTCTCATCACCAGAAATAACGATCGGGTTGAATTCTCAGTTTACAGGAAGCTCATTCACACTACCAGCTATGTTCATCCACCATTCAATCCAGATTAAGAAGAGCACTGTTCCGTTTTTGACTGCGTAATGTAAATAAAAGTCCTGGCTCCTAAACGGTAAACGACCTGCCTTGTCTAGGAGCATTTACATTATTTAAAACAGAAAAAGAAACCACTCTAGGGCCAGCTCGTACCTTCATATTAAATGTGGAACGTTAATTAGTCAATATTAAATTTATAAAGGACACAAAAACTCACCTATACAAAAATATAAATATATATTAAAAGTAAAGTAATATATACAACCTACAATCTTCTCTACTACAACCAACATCACCACACACCTGTACTCACATTAGCTTACTGCTACGTGACAACCCCCCTTCTGCAGGCTGTACAAGTGCTCTCCCGAAACTTAAACAGGTCTCTGCACACTACACGTAAACATGATAGCACTTAAACCAATAAACTAACCTATGATATAAACTTACAAAAAAAAAAAAAACATCTCCAGATAAACTAAATAAATCATGACGTATTAGGACATCTTGTTGCAGGTGCTGCACAGGGTTGCCAGATGAACACAACGGCTTATGGCCAAAATTTAAAGAAAATATGGCCAAAAATGGCCACTTTGGAAAAGTGTTAGGCCAAAAATATGGCCAAACATATAAAATGATTGAATAGTGTGAATTAACATACCAATATATAGTGCATAAATTATGCCTATATATTCGATTACATATCACCAAAAATACTTTTAATTAAACTTAAAATAATTACAGTGAAACGCAAGTGTTAACTTGACAGCACTTCCTCAAGATATTGAATATCTTCTTATTTTTTCTGCAGTCGAGTCGTAAAGGGTCTTGCTGTTGTGCATTTGTAGATTTCTGAAGTACATTTAAAGTTTTGTCAGCACATATTTTTATCACTTACAATTGAATTCAGCAGTTTAATTTGCATCTTGTTTCTGGGTTAAGTTGTGATAGATGTTACATAAGAAAAAATCGTTCAACTATTGCGTTACTTGCTGTCACGATAAGACATGTTAGGGCATAATTCGACAGTTCTCTAAAATTATTGTGTTTCTATACTGCTTTCCAAAATTCTGTTTGGCTTAGAATAACAGTAGGATTTAAAAGTGACAAACCTTTAAATATATGAGGTGACTCAGGGAGCCGCTTGTTCACTTGAGTCAACGATTCTTGAAGCTTGGCTTGGCACCTAAATTTCACAGACTTTATTATTTTCTTGTTCCATATTAGAAGTGCTAAAGCTGATCAAGTACGTCATAATTTCTTGATCAAATTTAATTCCAAAGTGTACATTTTCTACTATTTCGCATGTTCCATCTTGGTTGTACAGCCTGTGATAGACTGTGTGTACGAAGTTCTGTCAAGATGGTAAGGGTCAACACAGGTTCGCTGGAGCAAAACATTAAGCCTTTCGAACTCTTAACAATGGGAATAGCAAATACAAAGTAAAAATAATTCATGCTATTTTGTAACATGTGTTTTATCAACGTTGTCTTATACGGGGTGGGTATTGATAACTTTCAAAACAAGGGAAATAATGCCGATGGTGACACTCTTCAACTCGCTAGTGCTCCCCCACTTAGAATATTGCTCTGTGCTAACGGCCCCGTTCAGGGCAGGAGAAATATCAGAGCTGGAACAAATACAGAGATCGTTTACGGCTCACATTGAGCCATTGAAACATCTAAATTATTGGGAACGCCTTCAAGTCTTGAACATGTACTCATTGGAGCGGAGGAGAGAGAGATACATGATAATATATACCTGGAAAGTACTCGAGGGCCTGGTCCCAAATCTGCACACTCCCATAAAAACATACTGGAGTGAGAGATTTGGAAGGAAGTGTAAAATAAACCCAGTGAGGAGGAGCAGGGGTGCGGTGGGGACAATAAGGGAACACTGTATCATCATCCGGGGTCCCAGACTATTCAACATCTTACCAGAAGATATCAGAAACACGGCTGGAACAAGTGTAGAAGCCTTCAAGAGGAAACTGGACGAGTATCTTCACCAGGTGCCAGATCAACCAGGCTGTGATGGATATATGGGGCAGCGGGCCTCCAGCAGCAACAGCCTGGTTGACCAAGCAAGCACCAGACGAGCATGGCCCATAGAGTAGAGAAACTCTCAAAACTCTTCAAAGGTATATCAAAGGTAAAGGTTGTATCATGACCTCCAGCAGCCAGCCTTACAATGCGATAACAACATTAAACTAAGTAAATAATGCATATGATTTGAAATATTTGTAAAAATGGCCAAATTAGTGGCCACATTTGCATAAATGGCCAAACTTATTTTTTCATGGCCACAGAGTTCAAAAAATGGCCAAATTTCATAATTTTGGCCATGAAATGGCCAATCTGGCAACCCTGAACTGACACTCACACACCTCACTCTCCTCTCCTGGCCAATCTGACTAACCAGGAATAATACGCGTCCAGTTTCAGTACAAATCACGGAAATTGACATTATATATGGAGCGTTTTTTTACATACAATATTCACCAATACACTGCGTAATAAGCACCATTGTAGAACAGCAATTACACCATCTCAAGTCTGTTCTTAAGTGCACTCAAGATATACAGTCCTTCAAAGTTGGACTAAGAAAAGAAATCCTCAGAACACAAACCTACACAAAAGACTTCTGTTGTCCTAATTTTTTACAGCTCCCTGACAATGTGAGAAATCACGAAAGCGCTTGGAAATTTACTATTTCTTTAACAGTTGTTATTTTTCATGTATATATATATATATATATATATATATATATATATATATATATATATTTATCCACTTCTCCGAGGCTATAGGACCACAATTTACACCAGAGGTGGACCCATCCTATATATATATATATATATATATATATATATATATATATATATATATATATATATAGGATGGGGTCCACCTCTGTGTAAATTGTGGGTCCATAGCCTCGGAGAAGTGGATAAAAGGCTTCAAGGAAGAATATTTAGATTTCTTTCTGAAGCCATTTGAATATTCCACTTCCCTACCACCCCATCTTTTGAATATATATAAAATTTATTTCAAGACAAAATACATTGACAAAATACATTGACAAGAATACAATAGGGAGTAAACAACATAGATAACAACTCAGAGCTACATGTCAAATACTTTGTCCAGCTCACCGGCAGTGGGCCGCGTGCCCAGAATGCTGCAGGCATTTTCCCTCTGGATCGCAACACTGAGTCTCTGAAAGAGGAAGCTGGTCGCTCTGTGGTCCTTGGTTTCTATGATGAGTTTTTCACCCAGCTCTTTGAGAAACTTTAGAGCACACTTGCCCCATGCTCCATTGGCCTCCGACCCTATTGGGATGAAGTTATAGCAAGGATGAAGGCCTCAGCCTCCACAAATTCGTGACTCATTTTGACCCATACAAGTTCTAGCACGCGAGTCGTATTCCAAACAAAATGAGTCACGAATTTGTGGAGGCTGAGGATTTTGTTCCCCAACAAGTTTTTAATTGTAACGTCATCACTGTAAAATTTCTTCCCCTAACACGACTCCTCTCATTCAGCCCATGGATCAGCAGGTCATCAGTAATTTCAAGAAACTCTACACTAAAGAACTATTCCAAAGGTGCTTTGAAGTGACCTCTGACACAGAGTAAACCCTGAGAGAGTTTTGGAAAGGTCACTTTACTATCTCCCATAACTCTCATTGACAAAGCCTGGCAGGAAGTTTCATACAGAACAATGAACTCTGCTTGGAGGAATTTGTGGCCAGAAGCAGTGGCTGAAAGGGACTTTGAGGGCTTTGAGGCTGTGTCTATAGTGGAGGATATTGTCTCTCTGGGCAGGTCCATGGGTCTGGATGTGAGTGATGGTGATGTGGAGGAGTTAGTGGAGGGGCACAGGGAAGAGCTGACCACTGAGGAGCTGCAGGAACTTGAGAAGGAGGAGCACAAGACTAAGATGATGCACTCTCTTCAGGCTCGGAAGAGGAGATAGAGGAAGCCCCTACTTCATTAATCAAGGAAATCTTTGCCAAATGGATGGACGTCAAAAACTTTGCAGAGAAGTACCACCCCAACAAAGCCCAAACAAGCCGTAATAGCATTGTCTGGAATGACTAGACAATGTCACATTTCCGAAACATCCTGAGGAGAAGTCAAAAGCAAAGTTCTTTGCCAAATTTTTAGTAAAAGCCAAACCTGGTGAGCTTCAACCAAGTTCAAATAAGGAAAAGAGACAGAAAAGAGAAAAGGGCTCTCCTTCCAAACAATAACATTTCCTGCTCCTCCCTTCTCAGTACTATCCTAGTAGGCACTCGACTCTTTTCAGCAAAGTAAAGTGAGGTTAAATTTGTATTTATTTCATCTAATTCTTTTGTATTTATGTATGTATTTTAGTATTAAGCAGTGTTTAAATTACATATTTTAGTATTAAGCAGTGTTTAAATTATTTTAATCAACCCCATCAATGTATAATATGCCAATAACAATAGGATTTTTTTTCATGGGAACGGATTAATCGTTTTACCTATATTTCTTATGGGAAAATTCGTTTGGTATAAGTCCAAGGTCCTGGAACGGATTAAGGACGTATACCGAGGTACCACTGTATGTATATATATATATATATATATATATATATATATATATATATATATATATATATATATATATATATATATATATATATATATATATATTATTAACACATCGGCCGTTTCCCACCGAGGCAGGGTGGCCCGACAAAGAAAAACATTCATCATCATTCACTCCATCACTGTCTTGCCAGAGGGTGCTTACACTACAGCTACAAAACTGCAACATTAACACCCCTCCTTCAGAGTGCCGGCACTGTACTTCCCATCTCTAGGAATCAAGTCCGGCCTGCCGGTTTTCCTGAAACCCTTCATAAATGTTACTTTGCCTACACTCCAACAGCACGTCAAGTCCTAAAGACTATTTGTCTCCATTCGCTCCTATCTAACACGCTCACGCACGCTTGCTGGAAGTCCAAGCCCCTCGCACACAAAACCTCCTTTACCCCTCCCTCCAACCTTTTCTAGGCCGACCCCTACCCCGCCTTCCCTCCACTACAGATTTATACACTCTCGAAGTCATTCTATTTTGTTCCATCCTTTCTATATGTCCAAACCATCTCAACAACCCCTCCTCAGCTCTCTGGATAATAGTTTTGGTAATCCCACACCTCCTCCTAATCTCCAAACTACGGATTCTCTGTATTATATTCACACCACACATTGCCCTCAGACACGACATCTCCACTGCCTCCAGCCTTCTCCTTGTTGCAACATTCACAACCCATGTCTCACACCCATACAAGAGTGTTGGTATAACTATACTCTCATACATTCCCCTTTTGCTTTCATGGATAAAGTTCTCTGTCTCCACAAGCTCCTCAGTCCAACACTCACCTTTTTCCCCTCATTAATTCTATGATTCACCTCATCCTTCATATACCCATCTGCTGACACATCCACTCCCAAATATCTGAACACATTCACCTCCTCCATACTCTCTCCCTCGAATCTGATATCCAATCTTCCATTATCTAATTATTTTGTTATCCTCATCACCTTACTCTTTCCTATATTCACTTTTAATTTCCTTCTTTTACACACCCTACCAAACTCATCTACCAACCTCTGTAACTTCTCTTCAGAATCTCCCAAAAGCACAGTGTCATCAGCAAAAAGCAACTGTGACAACTCCCACTTTGTGTTAGATTCTTTATCTTTTAACCCCACACCTCTTGCCAACACCCGAGCATTCACTTCTCTTACAACTCCATCTATAAATATATTAAACAACCACGGTGACGTCACACATCCCTGTCTAAGACCTATTTTTACTGGGAAATAATCTCCCTCTCGCCTACATACTCTAACCTGAGCCTCACTATCCTCTTTAAAAACTTTTCACCGCTTTCAATAACCTACCTCCTATTCCATACATTTGCAACATCTGCCACATTGCCCCTCTATCCACCCTATCATATGCCTTTTCCAAATCCATAAATGCCACAAACACCTCTTTACCCTTATCTAAATATTCTTCACCTATATGTTTCACTGCCCATTTGTCCTCCAACAGTTGTTTATATCTTACCCTAACCGCCTCCTCCTTCAGTTTATAAATCTTCACTTTTCTCTTACTTACTGCTTCCATTCTCCTTGTATCCCATCTACCTTTTACTCTCACTGTAGCTACAACTAAAAAGTGATCTAATATATCTGTAGCCCTACTAAAAACACACATATACACACACACACACACACACACACATATATATATATATATATATATATATATATATATATATATATATATATATATATATATATATATATTTTGTCGTGCCGATTAGGTAAAACATGCGATTTTGGCTTAAATAGCAACGCTCTCCTTGCCATATAAGACAAGCGAAAATTTGTGTATGCAAAATTTCTCAAAATCATTCTGAACCTAACGAAAAATATATTTCATCGTGTTTGTTTATTATTAAATTAATGTTAACATATATAAAATATATTTAGTTGGGTTAGGCTAAATTAAATTGTTGTAATAAGGTTAGGTAGGTTTTCAAAGTTTCTCTTGGTACAAAATTATAAATTCTTACATTAACATAAATTAAAAAAATATATCTTTAAACGTATAAGAGAAAATTTTAGAAAGGACTTAATTTTAGATGAGTTCTTGCTAATTGACCAGTTTTACCTAATCGGCACGACATGTATATATACACACACACACACACACACACATTCTTAACAATTGGCAAACAAGCGACATTATTTACAAACTTTGTCTCTTCGTCCACATCAGCACTCGAACCTGCAAACTCTGTATCAGAGTAACCAGTACCTTACCACGGAGCTAGACCCCAGGAAAATATGGGCGCCTAGCCGGAGCTAGACAATGTTTCTACATACCCCGGGGCACCAAGCTCAATGTTTGTAAATAATTTCACCTATTTGCGAATTGTTAAGCATTTCAAATATCTTTCGTTGTCCACTGCATGTGGCAGGATTTGATGAAATAACTTTCAAAACGAGTTTGGTGCCCCGGGGTATGGGGAAACATCGTCTAGCTCCGGCTAGGCGCTGAGTTTCCACGTTCGAGTCCTGCTGTGGACGGTGAGACAATGTTTATATATATATATATATATATATATATATACTATTATTCTCAAAGAAGAGGAGCAGTAAGCCAGTCTGTTATTCAACTCTCCATGCAATAACACGTACACGCGATATTCAACGCCCCATACACTAAAGAACGTATATTAGCAAACGCAGTAGACACCAAACTATTTAAAATTACTCGCATCATATAACAACCAGACATAAAAGAACAGTAACTGCATTAAAATTATATATATATATATATATATATATATATATATATATATATATATATATATATATATATATATAATATATATATATATATATATATATATATCAATAACAACACTGCGACGAGCCGAGGATTCGAACCCATGTCGTTTTGGCCTCGCCTCATGATGAGCGAAAATCACATGACGCTTCTAACCCACAGGACCACGCAATTACAAGAACCAAGCACCCAGCAGAGTTAGGTGTTTTACTTGATCCGAAGACATACGATGGTGTGGGTGCCTCTTAGCTAATTTCATTCTCTTTCCAGTTTGGTGTACTAGCCTCCCCGAACAGTATTTTATATTAATGTAACCACGAACGAGTGGTATTGAATCAATAACAACACTGCGACTAGCCGAGGTTTCGAACCCATGTCACACACTAGTACACCAAACGGAGAGTAAAATGAAATTAGGTCAGAGGCACTCACACCACCGTATGTCCTTGGATCAAGGTAAAACACTTAGCTCTGCTGGGTGCTTGTAAGATTGCGTGGTCCTGTGGATTAGAGCGTCATGTGTGATTTTCGCTCACCATTGGGAAGGCCAAAAAGAG
>WNWK01036943.1:0-18818 GCA_009830355.1 Cherax destructor
GAAGAGTACCCAGAAGGAGAATGTAGAATATAATTTTGGTATATCTGTGTCTAGTTAGGAATAATATTAGGAGAGAAATAATGAAAATGATTGCTATAGGAATGCAGTTAGAAGCCTAAGTGATCTATAACCCACTATGATAACATGAACATAGATAAGTATGTTTATGGAGCAACTTGCAATGTGAACAGACTGACTGATGTTGTAGTGGCCAGGCATAGGCTTGGCTACAAGTACTTTTGGTAGTTTGGGAGACACACAGATGATGATCAAACTAAATGCAAATTATGTGATCAGGCATATGGTCACTGTCTTGAACACTATGTGCTTGATTGTCCACTTATTGAGGAATATAGAGATAGACAGTATAATAACCTATGTGACATGTCAAGATATCTTATTAATGAAAATAAGATACCAGTTATACTAAGCAAATTTCCTAAATTTGCTTGTAACAGATAAGTGAACAGTAGATATAAATCCAAATGTACAATTGTTAACCCTTTTGGGGCCTAGCGCCTAGGCCTTTTGTATATTCATATGCTCTTGCGCTACCGTCCACAGGATGGATATGGGGTGTACAATAAACTAGCCACTTCGGTGGCAAAATCTAAAAATCTAATCTCTCTCCTGCTGGAACTTTATCTCCTTTTACAACTTCTCCTACTAAAAGAGCAGGTGGTGACAGCTTATATTCTTAATCGAGAGAATTGAACCCTTTCTATTCTACTCCGAGTCTCCGCCTGTGGGAATAAAGACATTATGGCATCATCTGGTGTTCTGTCGACCCAAGAGTGTGACTGGGACAGTTACATCGTTTCATCAGCATGGAAAAACCCCAGGTGTCCAGCCTTCAGCATCAAATATAGCTCTCACCACTGAGCAGCAGCCTCCTTCAGAGAAGGCTACAGTAACCCAGAATCCAGGGCCACTTCCAATGCCATAGCTACGAAGGAAGCCAAGGAAGCATATGCATGATGGACAAAACAGAGTCCATGACTTTATTTGCATATTTACCCGCCCACCCAACACAGGACCCAGAGACAATGATAGGAAGCCTGATGGCCTCAGCCCGTTGTTGTACGTAAAATATTTTGCCGTGGAACACACAGGGACTACAGCCAAACCGTGATCGCGGGTACTGAACAATTGAATTATGTTGACATCTTCCCTCGAGATCCTCAGATGGGTCATCTTAGGATTAAGACCCGTGTCAGGACGCAGTTCCTAACGAATCAATCAATCATCATCATTGAAAAATTAGACACATGTGCAACATCTGGGTATCTTTATTGTAGACGTTTCGCCATCCAGTGGTTTTATCAATACAAATTCAAGGACATAATTGAAAGACAGAAGAACTATATACAATCAGTCCCTCATCCTTGGAGTTGGTGTGAAGAGCACCGTAGTTGTGAAGATTCTGGAGTACAGGCAAACAGGCTGGCGCTTATATACTGGCGTCAGGTAGAAACGGACGGGTAGCAGACGAGGGCATAGTCACTGGTAGGCGGGATTTCCCAGTGGAAGTAGGTCATACCCGAGGCACGGGTTAATGGTGGTGGTGGTAGTAGTACAACTTGGTAAACACTGCAGCATCATGGAATCTTGGTTCAGAGGACATCTACATAACCTTTTTCACGGCTTCAACTACTACTACTATCACCACCATTAACCCGTACCTCGGGTATGACCTACTTCCACTGGGGAATCCCGCCTGCCAATGACTATGCCCTCGTCTGCTACCCGTCCCTTTCCACTTGACTCCAGTATATAAGCACCAGCCTTCTTGCCTGTGCTCCAGAATCTTCATGACTACGGTGCTCTTCACACCAACTCCAAGGCTGAGGGATTGATTATCTCATCTTTTGTATATAGTTCTTCTGTCTTCCAGTTATATCCTAGAATTTGCATTGATAAAGCCACTGGAGGGCAAAACGTCTACAATAAAGACACCCAGATGCTGCATATGTGTCTAATTTTTATCTTGTCGGTACTGTACACCATTCATGTACAAGCACTTCATCATTACCCAGTTAGATCTATTTGTGACTTGATAAAGCCCACTGTTAGGGCGAAACGTAGTCAGTAAATGACCATTGTACTGCATTTGTGTTTATTTTTTCATGGATATAAATTCGTTAGAAATTATTCAGCGAATAATGACAAAATTAATACATAGCATAAGAAATCGTCCTTATGAAGAAAGATTGAAATCTCTTAAATTACATTCTCTAGTAAGATGAAGAATGAAGTGAGACATGATTGAAGTGTATAAGTGAAAGATGAGTATTAACAAAGGAGATATAAATAAGATTTAGAAAGGATATAGGTTGGATAAATACATGAGAGAGAGTTTTAGAAAGACACATAAGCAAACATTAGAACATATTTATCAAAAATATTTCGGTACTGGGACCTTCATCACTTATAACATACAGAGGTTAAAAAAGGCAGTGAGGTGTGAGTGATACATAGTGACCTGAAGAATAACATATTGGGATAAGAACAGGTAGACATTGGGACCACGTGACTCCTGTGTTAGGTGGTGCTTTGCCTGGATGAGTATCATCCGTGATTGCAGACTCAAGGCAGAAGCTATCCTTAACAAATCCCCATGGAACAGTCCTCTAGCAGTTCATAGTGCTCCCTTGTGGTGATTGTGCCACAAATGTTCCCCAGGTACTTGCTAAGAGCACCATAAATGTTTCCACCATAAACACATCATCTGTCAAAGACTTCACTACGAAACGTAGCCCCACAATTTTAACTCCCACAGCTGGAGTTAAAATTGTGTAGGGTAAACAGGACGAAATCTTTCTGTCCGCCTGAACGAACTTCGAAACGCCAGCAGCAGAGATGATTTAGGTACGCCCGTGTCCTTCACAGGGACTCAACGGGACATTTAATGAACTGGGATGAGTTTCAGCTCGTCCTCACCGAACAAGATCTTAGACGCCGACGATGTCTGGAAGCCTCGCTAATCACCGACACCATAGAACATAATACTGGAAACTACAAAATTTCTAAAACATTAGCATATATTACGAACACAGGTATAGTATGGCCTGCGACCAGGTCGTAATGGGTTACAAAGTGGAGCAAACAAACTCAGAAATAGTATATAAGTTGTATTTCCTGAACCAGATATAATTTGCTAGATTTATACACGTATGTACACTTATGTATACTATGTACAGAGAGTGAATAGTAAGTGCACCGTACGGTGACAAGATAGCAAAAGCAGAAGCCAGAGAGAGTGCACCGTTTCAACCAGCAGCTCAGGCAAGTCTGACAGTTCGCTCGGCACAAGTGAACCACGTTGTTTCAGCTTTAGCGGGCTTGCCTGTGATTGGCTAATGAACCGAGGTATTAACGATGGGTACCCTATGATCGTTAAATCTTTAGCAACCAGTTCACTGGTTGGGAGACAGCCTATATGGGAGTGTGACATACGCAGAATAAATTGTTACATACTCTTTGCATGCCACAGCATACATGATACTCAGCCAGGCAAAGCACCAAATACCTAACAACACAGGAGTCACATAATCAGAGTGTCTACCTGTCCTCATCCAAATATGGTATTCTTCATGCGTCACTCACACCTCACTCTCTGCCTATATATACTGCCTTTATAACCTCTGTATGTTAGAGGTGATCAAGGTCCCAGGACAGAAACGTTTTTTAATTAATATGTCCTAGTGTTTGCTAGCGTGCCTTTCTAAACCAATTTGTCCATATCTATTACCAAGGTTTATACCATGGGGGATAGGGGATGGATTTAAGTGGGAATTGCACATGAGTTTAAAGGGTTATCAAAACTCATTGCTTGGGTAGCATTGAAAAATAGTTGGGCAAATATTTTTGTTAATGAGTTAGGTTTGAGAAGGACTCACCCAGTAAGGGCCAGTAATCTTGCTGCAGTGCTCCTTTTCTTATGTTCTTAAAGAAAACCTCGTAAATAATTTAGAGATCACTGAAGAGCTTGGAGCAAGTGATCACAAATCCATTACCTTTAATATTACTTGGAAGTACAAGAATAAGGATAATACGGTAAAAGTCCCCAATTTTAGTTCTGCTGATTATAATGGATGGCTGTCCAGAGAAATTGGATTTAATTATTGGCTGGACTTCTACGGCAAAAATGACAGGTATGGGTATTCTAACTAGTTCATTTGAGGGTTTGTTATCTGCCTGGAGGGTATTCCTGGGATCAACGCCCTCGCGGCCCGGTCCACGACCAGGCCTCCCGGTGGATCAGGACCTGATCAACCAGCAGTGGCGTGCAAAGGTCTGGTGATGCCCGGGGCCAACTCCTTGATGGTATGCCCCAAAGACTCAAGTATAAGGCCTAGTACTGAGAAATGGAGATATTTTGCATATGTAAACAGATGAAACATGGAATAAATACTTAATTCGATTTAAATATTAATCAACCAAATTTATTAAGTTCTTTTCCCCAAATGATTCCTGGTGTCAGAAAACACTTGAACTACGTCACTGTTTACATCAGCTGTGAGAAATTCTTTTTCAATTCTTATTAAAGCCAGGTTGGTCAGTCGCTCCTGTGACACTGAAGACCTCAGATATGTTTTTATTAATTTCAGTTTTGAAAATGACCTTTCACAACTTGCGACTGAAAATGCAATTGTAAGCAGTAATGTGTATGACACACAGCGTGGGAGAGACATCCCTCCCATACTGCAGTAAACACACAGCGTGGGAGAGACATCCCTCCCATACTGCAGTAAACACACAGCGTGGGAGAGACATCCCTCCCATACTGCAGTAAACACTCAACAGCATCTTTACCATCAGGGGAAATTCTATTCCCTCCAGCTGGAAGGATCATCACAAAATCAATAATTTCGTTATATAACTGAATGGCTGCCACATCATTACCACAATAATTTGAAAAGTCTCAACATTCCTTTTTTAATTTCTCTCTTGTTCATCTTCAATTACTACTGAATTCAAGTTCAGAAGAAATGAAAATCGGTCACTGAGTCCTTGAAGACGGACACTGAGTCCTTGAAGACGGACACTGAGTCCTTGAAGACGGACACTGAGTCCTTGAAGACGGACACTGAGTCCTTGAAGACGGACACTGCGGTCTTCAATTTCCGTTTTTAATCGGTTCACAATCTCTACCATTACTCTATTCATTTCTTCTTGTGCCGTCAGTCCACTATCTCTTACTGACTGCCCAGGCATTATTCTTCTTCTCCTTGTTCGTACAATTGGTATTCCCAAATTTTCACAATATTCATTAGCCAAATGTATTGCATTGTGGATAATTTCGTCATTCTTCAAATTCAAGATATGAATAAGTCCTTTCAGATCACAAGAAGCTTCATGGAACCCAATTTTCGAATCCTGCAAACGTTTTGAAACTTTCTCCACTGATGATAAAACTGGGTACCAAAAATTTAATGAAGCGATCCTGCATCAGATTTGGTTTCCCTTGAAAATTCTCCTTCCAGCAGGTGTTGAAGCAGGTGTTGAAGGGTTGCAATAACGTTGTCACACTCTTCGTGGATTACTTGCACAGCATCATGGCAGGGACTCCATCTTGTGTCACAGTCCCAGTGACAAATGATTTTAACACTTCCCAACTAAGAAAAAAAAGTAAAGTTTTTCCAGAATGGCAAAAAATGCAACAACAACAACAGGTTGCACCTCACTTGCATAGACACCGGCCAAATTGAGGCTGTGGTTCTCGCAGTTCAAAAACACAGCCTTTGGGTTAACTTCAACAGTTTTTTGTTGAACACCTCCTCTCAATCCAGCCATAACTGCTACGTTATCATATGCTAGGCCACCACAGTCATTCATGGAAATTTTGTCTTCTTCCAATTTTTCAGAATTTTATTTACCAGGCTGACTGCATCTTTCTTGTTGACTAGAAAAAATCCTAGAAATATCTCCTTTATTTCTATTTTTCTGTTTTCATCAATATAAAGGTAACGCAGAATTTCAGAAACCTGATCTTCATGGGCAATATCTGAAGCTGAATCCAGCATTATGCTATAATATTTTGCGTCCTTAATTTCGGAAATTATATTTTTCTTGATAGTTTCACTAAGAAGATCGATTTTTTTCGTTTTGAATTCTGTTGGACAAGTAGGTGACACTTTTTTTGGTTTCTCTTTCCCTCTCTGCAAGTGTTCTGCTAAGATTACATCATATTTGGCCAAAAGTCTCCTGTATTTTCACCGACTGTCTCCTCTGGCTCTGATAACCTAGATATTCCTTGTCCTCGATGTCCACGATAGGCCAGATTCTCTTTTGCCAGGAAGGATATAACCTCGACAATCCGTTCAGTTATAGCTTTCCATTTTTTTTCTTTTTAGCAGACATTTGCTGTTGAAGTTCAGCATCTATCGTAGTCGAATGATGGAGTCAAACTACGAGGTTCAGGTATTCCCTCATGTGAGCTCTATGAGAAGGGCTTTTCTCATGGTCAGGTATTCGTGGATCTAATTTTCTCCAAGTGGAGAAACCGTCTTCCTTTCCAAAGTTTGACACAGACAACTGCTTCTTTGAAAACAAAACAAAACAAAACAGTTGCATGCTTTCCGATATGGAGAGATAACAACCATTTCCTCTCCACAATTTCTCCGTTTGTGGAAACTTCATCAAGCCACTGTTTGATCCACGTACGTCATGCGCATGCGTGTGGGGCATCATTTTCTCTGGACAGAAGGGTACACCATGTTAAACGAATAAAGGGCTAACCACTACCTCTGTAGTGCAGTGAGCCTCCAAAAATTGATTTATCACGCTGAAATTTCAAAATCACTATCTTATTTCCCTCTCTAATTAGATGCCTTTCCCCCATTTGGAAGTCCGGAGCCACCGCTCCTTCGGCCCCCTCCTCTGCACGCCACTGTCAGCCAGGCTGTTACTGCTGGCCGCACGTTATCCAACGTACGAACCACAGCCCGGCTGATCCGGCACCGACTTAAGTATCTGTCCAGCTCCCTATTGAAGGCAGCCAGGGGTCTATTGGTAATTTCCCTTATGCATGGTGGGAGGCTGTTGAAAAGTCTTGGGCCCCGGACACTTATTGTGTTTTCTCTTAGTGTACCAATGGCGCTGCTACTTTTCATTGGGGTATTTTGCTCCACCTGCCCAGTCTTTTACTTTCGTAGGGAGTGATTTCTATGTGCAGATTCGGGACCATTCCTTCTAGGATTTTCCAAGTGTAGATTATGATATATTATGGCTTTAAACTAAGATTAGTTAGAGGTATGGGTTTAGGATGGGAAAATAATAATTGTGGAAATATTGATTTAGGCTTTGATATCATGGATCTTAAGAATAACAGTCATCAAGTAACACTGGGTAATGATGATAACAGAAATTGTGGAAAAGCAAAGATGAATAGGAAAAATGTGCAGAAGAAAAAACACAGTAATATATTTTATACTAATAGTCGAAGTGCCAGGATTAAAATTGATGAATTACGTTTGATAGTGTTATTGTTGTTCTTGCCTTACTTCTTTCAGGTCTAGTGCAGTAGATGGTAGCGTAGGTGAAGAGATACGGCCGTAGACTAAAACTGAGTTTATTGTTCGAAAAGGTGTAGGTATATGTCAGGGAAACGCCTTCCACCTGAACGAAATATAATGGAAAAAATAATAAAAACAAATAATGACTCTTGGGTAGGAAATAAACAAAGAATTTTAAGTTTTTAATAAAATATATAAAAAATAGGCCGTTGTGGTTCTGGCAGGATGGAGAGTAGGAGAATATAAGGCCCAGGATGAGTCTCTGGTGTAGACGAGATGTTGGAAGGTTATCCTGGGCAGTTAAGATTTCTCGTATGCCACTTGGTCGAGGTATGTAAGACTTAGAAGCGTACATCTAGCTCCTTCAAAACGGGCGTCTGTACCAGCTGACCAGGCCAGCAGCAGATCTGATAAAGAGAAATAAATAATGGTTACCACAAGTAATCAAACATAACACGTAAGAAAGAAAAAGGATAGCATGTTCACTTTAAGATGGAAGAAATTACTGGTAACCCTAACCACAAACAAAATATACACCTGGTAGAGCACCTTACCTGATCAGGAGAAGTGTGGAGGTGTAGTGACTCTCCAGTTTCGCTGTTCACCAGGTAAGGTAACTACCACCAGAAAAAGGGGGTTCTGCCTCGGCCCACTAGAGGGAAGCACCGGCTGAACCCATGAATGATCGCCGGCTGACTAACAACCTGAACCCATAATTATACTCCACTTTTCCCTCACAATACCCCCTTTCCAAAACTTATGGTCGAAGGTAATAAGTTAAATAACCAGAGGGCAGAGTGTGAGGGGACCGGAAGCCAGCTTGGAGAGAACCTGCTCCAATGAGGTAGGCCAGGGTAGTGAGGCAGAAACATGGCAGCACCAGCTGACATGGGTAGGCCTACAGAGGGCAGCACTGGAGTGCCCCTGAAATATGAAAGGAACAGAGTATAGGCTGTCTACATCCGCTCGGCCACCTACCGCGTGTCGTCTTGACACGACAATATTGGCGGCACGAAGGTGTAAGAGAGCAGTAGTTAACCCGGGGGGTGGGACTGGCTTCCACTCACCCTAAACAGAATATATACAGTATGGATATAGCAGGCCTCAAAAACTCCCGTCCCAAGGGAAGAAAATCGGCGTGCCCGTACAGCTGGACGGAGGACAGAGCAAGGCGATGTCGGCACTGGAACCAGAGTCTTCTATGTACAGGTTGTCCGCAGGGCTAGGGCATCAACTTGACTGCACATCCTTGAGCGCTGTACCATCCTCACATCTGCAAACAATGACTGACAGTAGCATTTCCTAAGGTGTGACATTTGACTCAAAAGGGCGACACTGCCCTTACCTTTATATAGGTTTTACGAGACACACTGGGCTTACATACTTACAATAACATTATTTCCATGGAATTCATTATACTACGGGTACCCTCTAGAATAAATTTTACATAATTACATGGTGTTGTCCACCCTGACTCTGTTATTTACTAACTATACAATGTATGCACATTAATCCCCATTTCTGCAAGCAAACAATTAGCGTAGCTAGCATAGGAGTCGGACAAGTCAGTAGGTATGTCAATGTCACAGAAATGTACTGCTGTCCTGGGTCTCAGGCCATAAGTATGGAGCCTTACTGGACTGTCATCTGTCGTAGTAGTAGCGGGTGAAGAAATAGACGGGTTGTGCTAGTTTGAGTCTGATTGTGGCTTTGCAATGCATGCGATTCCAGTTCTGCTTCGGTTTGCACATGATCGACATACTTCATGTGGTCAAGGTGAGCTTCTTTGATAGTTCCGGTAGCGATCTCCCTCACCTCGAACTTATTGCCGTGGAGCTGTCGTAAGACACGGTAAGGACCAACAAACTTGGGGACAAGTTTATGCATACCAGGGGTCTGCGTCGGGTTGAGCAACATAACTTTGCAACCTGGTTCCACCTTGCTTTCCTTAGCGTGGGCGTTGCGATCAGATGTGAACCTATCTGTGGCTTTTATGAGGTTCTCACGTACTCGTTAGAAAACAAGCTGTGTGGTCCGCATCTTAACTATACTGGTGTTATCGGTGTCATAAGTTGGACTAGGCGGAGCAAACAGGATTTTGTCCGGTAAATGCTTATCATAGCTGTACAAGGCAAAATGGGGTGTCTCGCCAATCGAGCTGTTGAGGGAAGAGTTCAATGTACACAGAACATCTGAGCACCTCCAGGACTTTGCGGTTTGTACGTTCAGCAAGACCATTACTCGCAGGGTGACGTGGAGCTACTGGTGCTTGGGGAATGTTAAACCTGGAACAAAGATCCTTCATCGTGGCATTTATGAACTCCGACCCATTGTCTGACAGGAGAACACGTGGGCAGGTATGACGGAGAATATGCTCACGGAAAGCATTTGCGCCTGTCTCGGCCGTTTTATCAGGGATGGGTACTAACTCGCAGTACCGCGTCAAGTTATCTACCATTACAACCAGGTGTTTATTACCCTTCTCCGAGGTCGAGAAGTCGTCAACAGGCTCCTTTGTAATGGGATACTTCAGAATGGGATTGGGACCCGTGACAGTCCCATTGTGTTGTAAGCAAACGACACACTGGTGTACATACTTGGCAATTTTCGCTGCCATCTTAGGCCAGAAATATTTCATTCTTGCCTGTTTGATGCTGCGGTCCTTCCCAGGGTGCGCTGCACCTGGGACATCGTGGATCAACTTGAGAGTCGCGGGTACCAGGGACTCTGGTATCACCAGTTGGTGTACGGTTCTGCCGGGGTCCACCAGTCGAGCTAGTGGTTGACCACTAAGTCTGTCAGCGGAACGGGCGACTTGACCCGCGGGCCAACGTCCTCCTTGGTCAGGAATCGAAGGACTGGTGACCACACTGGGTCCTGCCGTTGGGCTCTCTCTAGGTCCTCAACGGAGAACGAGTTGTCTACACTGACAAAAGCTATATGCCTCGACAAGGCATCAGCCACGACATTTTGCTTACCCGGAACATAGCAGACTTCAGGGTTGTAGTCGTTAAAGGTGAGAGACCACCGAGTATGCTTTCCAGAGAGATTCTTGTTTGTGAAAAGGGATAATAACGGCAGATGGTCCATGTAAATCTTGATAGGGTACTGGTAGATAATGTCTCTGAAGTGGTTCAAAGCCCAGGTGATGGCTAAGGCTTCTAGCTCTGTCACAGAGTAATTGACTTCAGCTTTGGTAAGAACACGGCTAGCATAAGCTATTGGCTGTTGTTTACCATTAGATTCCTGCGACAAGACGGCACCGATGCCAACTTTGCTGGCATATGTCGTCAAGATGAACGCTTTGGTGAAATCAGGGAATCTAAGGACTGGGTCTGATGTTAACCTATTTTTAAGTGTGACGAAAGTTCTTTCCTGGTCACACGTCCACTCAAAGGGGACATCTTTCTTAAGGAGCTGAGTCAAGGGTGCTGCTGTGGTGGAGAATCCGGCTGTGAAAGAGTGGTAGAATCCGGCTAGGCCTACGAAGGAGCGGACAGCATCCGCCATCGTAGGTCTAGGGAACTTCCGTACAGCCGAGATTTTAGACTCGTCTGTCTTGAAATATGAAAGGAACGGAGTATAGGCTGTCTACAATAGCGTGTGGGGGAAACTTTGATGTTATTGCAATAACTGAAACATGGTATAATTTAAAGAGTCGGGACATGATTGCCGAGTGCTATAGTCAAGGGTTTAAATTGTTCCATGTAAATAGATATAATGGGAAGTGGGTGAAGCAGCATTATACGTACGAGAAAATATAAATTGTTTCATAAAAACAGGTATAAAAATAGATGGATTAGTTACAGAATCTGTTTTGGTAGTGACGATTTTCTGTATATTCTTCAGACCTGCAGGTTTCCTTGCATACAAAGGGACCCGTGATTTGAAGAATATAATTATTCGCTTAGCTTCTCTTTTTTGAAGGTTTTGGTAAAAAAGAACAAGATCCTGCTCATCTACTGCTATAACACTTATAATTCTGGCTTTCAGCTAGTCTCTAGGTGTCTTACAGAACTTCAGTCAAATTAGCATAAATATATGTGTTTTAACGTTAGAACCATAAAGCCACACGTTTTCACTTCTTTAATTTTTATAATAATAAGAAAAAGTCCATAAATATATATATGATTAGGCTGTTTAACTCTAAAATACTGCTTCTTAACCAAAAAATGCTTAATCTTAACTGTAAAACTGACATTTGCTAAAAATCCCACCTAGTTATTTACTGTTGGGTAATTGCACATACACACAAGCACAGACGTATTCAGACTGCTGGTTTCCCAGGAAATAATGCATAATTCTTGTGAAAAACCGTGATTACAGCCTCGTAACACACACACACACACACGGTGGCCCAGTGGTAAAGCCTGCTTCACGACGGGTTCACCGGTGGGGCAGAAACATTCGAAGTGTCACACACACATACACACACTACATACAACAGGCCTAGTGTCTAATTGACATGTGCCTAGGACAAAATGGTAACTAACTAACTAACTAACACACACACACTTAAAATAATGTGCAGGTGAGTTATGTTATCCACTTTGGATTTTTTTTAGGATTTCTCTGCAGGAATTTAAATTAGTCAACACATAGGAGACGGCACATATTGTGACTATTTGAAAAAGAGATGAGAAGGAAAAACCCTTCACAAACTATAGGCCGGTGTCGCTGAAAGTGTTGTTGTAGAATTATTGGAGAAAGTCATTAGAATGAAGTGGATTCAGCACTTAACGAGTAATAATATGTTAACTGGTAAACGGTCTGAGTTTCTTGCTGCTCATTCATGTATATCAAATTTGTTGAGTTATTATTACAGAGTTGCGTAATTGATGGGCAATTTGTATTTTCCTAGATTTATTTGGAAACTGCAAAATATGAGAGGAATTAAAAGTAATTTTTACAATGGACGAGACTTTATGTTTGAGAGGAAAATGCTAATAGCTATAAAAGGAACAATGTCTGTATGGGAGGATGTTACAAGTGGGTGCCACAAGGGTCTGTACTTGTCCCAGAGTATTTCTTCAGTCACAGAGTTGTTAGTAAGTGGAACAATCTGGAGAGTGATGTAGTGGAGGCAGGATCCATACATAGCGTTATGAAGAGGTACGATAAAGTTTTTGGATCAGGGAGATAGTGGTATCAATCTTGGTAATAGATACCGGCAAATTGGTTTAGAAAGACACGTAAACAAACACTAGGACATATTAGAAAACGTTTTAGTCTTGGGACCTTGATCACTTCTGAGGTGATCAAGGTCCCAGGACCGAAACGTTTTGTAATAAATATGTCCTAGTGTTTGCTTACGTACTTTCTAAACCAGGGAGTGGACCTAGTAACGACCGGCAAAGAAACGGGGCCAGGAGGTACGACTCGACCCACACACGCACAAAAGTAAGACAGGGAAAAGAAAGATGGAAAGATTGCAATTTCTTGGACTGAAATAAGGGTTTTGACACAGTACTGCACAAAACCTGGAGGAACAGGAAAGATTAATAGGAAAAGCACTACAATGGCTCAAGGAAACAAAGGAAGGAAACAAAGAGTGATGGTCCGTAACGAGATGTAGCAATGGGTGCATGTAACGAGTGGGGTTCCACAAAGATCGTCAGTCTTAGAGTCGATGTTGTTTCTTGAATATGTGAATGACATGACAGAGGGATAGTCAGAGGTATTCCTGTTCGCAGGCGACGTGGAACTAATGAGGAGAATACAAGAGGACGAGAACCAGGAAAGACTACAAAGGGAACTGGACAGATTACAAGCCTGGTCTGACGAATGGCTCCTGGAATTTAGCCTCACCAAGTGCAAATTTATGAAGCTTGGGGAAGGACAAAGAAGACCGTAGACGGAGTATGGGTTATGGGGTCAAAGGCTGCAAACGTTACTCAAGGAGAATGATCTTGGGGTGAATATAATGCCGAGCATATCCCATGAGGAGCACAACAACCAAATAAATGTAGCAACAAATGCACGTCTGAGAAATCTAAGAATAGCGTTTCGACATCTAAGGAGTCATTCACGACACTGTACACCGTGTACGCCAGCCCCATAGTGGAGTACGCAGCACCAATATGGAACAACACCTGGTCAAGCATGTTATGAAATTAGAGAAAGTGAAGAGGTTTGCAACAAGACTAGTCCCGGAGCTAAAGGGTATGTCTTATGAGGAGAGGTTAAGGGAACTTAACCTGATGACACTGAAGGACAGGAGGGGTAGGGGGGACATGATAACGACGTATAAAATACTGAGAGGAATAGACAAGGTGGTCAGGGCTCAAATGTTTCAGAGATGGGACACAGGAACAAGGGGCCATAATTGGAAATTGGAAATTCAGAGGAGTCATAGTGATGTTAGGAAGTATTTCTTTAGCCTTAGAGTTGTCCTGCAGTGGAATAATCTGGAGAGTGTTGTAGTGGAAGCATGTTCCATACATAGCTTTAAGAAGAGGTATGATGAGGCTCTAGGAGCGTGGAGAGAGTGACCTAATATCGACCAGTGAAGAGGCGGGCCAGGAGCTATGAATCGACATCTTCAACCACATATAAGTGAGTACACATACACACACACAACCACAAATAGGTGAGTACAAATAGGTGAGTACACACACACACACACACACACACACACACACACAGCATATGGGCGACTGGCAAACCTAAGATTAGCATTCCGTTACCTTAACAAGGAATCGTTCAAGACACTGTACACCGTGTACGTCAGGCCCATACTAGAATATGCAGCACCAGTCTGGAACCCACACCTGGTCAAGCACGTAAAGAAACTAGAGAAAGTGCAAAGGTTTGCGACAAGGTTA
This sequence comes from Cherax destructor, assembly GCA_009830355.1. Classification (NCBI taxonomy): domain Eukaryota; kingdom Metazoa; phylum Arthropoda; class Malacostraca; order Decapoda; family Parastacidae; genus Cherax; species Cherax destructor. Next base: position 14,342 of record WNWK01036943.1, read on the forward strand.
GTTCCACAACTCAGGGGTCTGTCCTATGAAGAAAGGTTGAGGGAAATAGGACTAACAACACTGGAGGAAAGAAGGGTCAGAGGAGACATGATAACGACATACAAAATACTGCGGGGAATCGACAAGGTAGACAGTGACAGGATGTTCCAGAGAGGGAACACAGAAACAAGGGGACACAACTGGAAGCTGAAGACTTAGATGAGTCAAAGGGATATTAGGAAGCATTTCTTCAGCCACAGAGTAGTCAGGAAGTGGAATAGTCTAGAGAAAGATATAGTGGAGGCAGGAACCATACATAGTTTTAAGATAAGGTATGATAAAGCTCATGGAGCAGGGAGAGCAGAGACCCAGTAGCGGACAGCGAAGAGGCGGGGCCAGGAGCTGAGTCTCGACCCCTGCAACCACAATTAGGTGAGTACACACACACACACACACACACACCTTATAATACAGTCATTACAGTTGTTGATGAATATGTTACTGCTGGAAGTATATAATAAGCAAGGCGGGTGAGAGAGAGTTACCGTGTCCTACTTCCCCTGTATTTACCAGTTCTCATCCACCTGTTATATTATTTATGATCCTTTTGTTTGTTACCTCTCCCAGTGGATTTTGTTTTGGATGACCCGCTCATAACCGAGCGGGTCATCCAAAACAAAATCCACTGGACTTATTGCAAGCTTGTGATAGACAGTACAACCGGAATTTGCAACTCAGATTATTTGTTAAATTATACAACCGGAATATTATGTTTAATAATTATAGAGGAGAAAAAAAATTACTATAGCACATCACTTAAAACTGGCCCTTAGTAGAGGAACCTTATGACGACATTAAGGTTCGTCCACGACTATTGTCAAGTCATTGCTGGGATGAAAAAGATAGAGAAGGCCAGTTGACAATAAGGTGGGGAGGGGAGAAGGGAACATAAGAAAGGAGGAACACTGCAGCAGGCCTGTTGGCCCATACTAGGCAGGTCCTTCACAATCCGTCCCACTAACAGAATATTTGCTCAACCCAATTTTCAATGCTACCCAAGAAATAAGCTTTGACAATTCTACCCACTCATGCGCGAGTCCCACTCAAATCCAACCCCTCTCACTCATGAATTTATCCAACCTAAATTTGAAACTACCCAAGGTCCTAGCTTCAATAACCCTACTAGGCAGACTGTTCCACTCATCAACTACCCTATTTCCAAACCAATACTTTCCTATATCCTTTCTAAATCTAAACTTATCTAACTTGAATCCATTATTGCGGGTTCTCTCTTGGAGAGATATCCTCTCCCTGCTCCAAGAGCTTTATCATACATCTTCTTAAATCTATGTATGGATCCTGCCTCCACTACATCACTTTCCAGACTATTCCACTTCCTGACAACTCTATGACTGAACAAGAACTTCCTAACATCCCTGTGACTCATCTGAGTCTTCAACTTCCAATTGTGAATCCTTATTTATATCCCCTTTGTTAATACCCATTTTCCACTTGTATACCTCGATCATGTCTCCCCTCATTCTACGTCTTACAAGTGAATGTAATTTTAGGGTCTTCAATCTTTCTTCGTAAGAACATAAGAACATAAGAAAGGAGGAACACTGCAGCAGGCCCGCTGGCCCATACTAGGCAGGTCCTTCACAATCCATTCCACTAACAGAATAATTGCCAAACCTAATTTTCAATTCTACCCAAGAAATAAGCTTTGAAGATTCTATTAACTCAAGTGCGAGTCCCACTCAAATCCAACCCCTCTCACTCATGAATTTATCCAACCTAAATTTGAAACTACCCAAGGTCCTAGCTTCAATGACCCTACTAGGCAGACTGTTCCACTCATCAACTACCCTATTTCCAAACCAATATTTTCCTATATCCTTTCTAAATCTAAACTTATCCAATTTGAATCCATTATTGCGGGTTCTCTCTTGGAGAGATATCCTCAAGACCTTATTTATATCCCCTTATTAATACCCATCTTCCACTTATATACCTCGATCATGTCTCCCTCATTCTACGTCTTACAAGTGAATGTAATTTTAGGGTCTTCAATCTTTCTTCGTAAGGAAGATTTCTAATGCTATGTATTAATTTAGTCATTCTACGCTGAATGTTTTCTAACGAATTTATGTCCATTCTGTAATATGGAGACCAGAACTGAGCTGCGTAATCTAGGTGAGGCCTTACTAATGATGTATAAAGCTGTAATATAACCTCTGGACTTCTGTTGCTAACACTTCTTGATATAAATCCCAGTAATCTATTTGCCTTATTACGTACGCTTAGGCATTGCTGTCTTGGTTATCAAATGGTTATCAAATGGTTATCAAACAGATAGACCGTTTGAAGCAAAATAAATCGCCAGGCCCTGATGAGCTTTTTTCAAGGGTTCTTAAGGAATGCAAAATTGAACTCTGTGAACCCTTAACTAACATTTTTTAAACCTATCTCTTCAAACAGGTGTAGTGTCTGATACGTGGAAGATGGCTAATGTAATTCCTATTTTTAAAGCAGGGGACAAGTCGTTACCATCAAATTACCGCCCAATAAGTCTAACTTCAATTGTAGGCAAATTATTAGAGTCGATTATAGCTGATAACATAAGAAGCCATCTCGATAGGCATAATTTGATTAATGATACTCAACATGGATTCACCAGGGGCCGTTCCTGCCTAACTAATTTATTAACTTTTTTACATAAGAACATAAGAACATAAGAAAGGAGGAACACTGCAGCAGGCCTGTTGGCCCATTCTAGGCAGGTCCTTCACATTCCATCCCACTAACAGAATATTTGTTCAACCTAATTTTCAATGCTACCCAAGAAATAAGCTTTGATAATTTTATTTACTCATGTGCAATTCCCACTCAAATCCAACCCCTTTCACTCATGAATTTATCCAACCTAAATTTAAAACTACCCAAGATCCTTGCTTCAATAACCCTACTAGGCAGACTGTTCCACTCATCAACTACCCTATTTCCAAACCAATACTTTCCTATATCCTTTCTAAATCTAAACTTATCTAACTTGAATCCATTATTGCGGGTTCTCTCTTGGAGAGATACCCTCAAGACCTTATTTATATCCCCTTTGTTAATACCCATTTTCCACTTGTATACCTCGATCATGTCTCCCTCATTCTACGTCTTACAAGTGAATGTAATTTAAGGGTCTTCAATCTTTCTTCGTAAGGAAGATTTCTAATGCTATGTATTAATTTAGTCATTCTACGCTGAATGTTTTCTAACGAATTTATGTCCATTCTGTAATATGGAGACCAGAACTGAGCTGCGTAATCTAGGTGAGGCCTTACTAATGATGTATAAAGCTGTAATATAACCTCTGGACTTCTGTTGCTAACACTTCTTGATATAAATCCCAGTAATCTATTTGCCTTATTACGTACGCTTAGGCATTGCTGTCTTGGTTTAAGGTTGCTGCTTACCATCACCCCAAGTCCTTCTCGCAATCTGTATGGCTAAGTTCTACGTTATTTAACTTATAAGTGCTTGGGTTATGGACACTCCGAGCTTCAGAACCTTGCATTTATCTACATTGAACTGCATCTGCCACTTTTCTGACCACGAATTAAGTTTGTCTAAATCTTCCTGAAGTTCTATGACATCTATGTTTGAATCAATTATCCTACCTATCTTCGTGTCGTCGGAATTTGCTCATATCACTAGTAATTCCCTCATCAAGGTCATTGATATATATTATAAATAACAATGGGCCTAAGACTGATCCCTGTGGAACACCACTTGTTACAAGTCCCCATTCGGATTTAACCCCATTTATGCACACTCTCTGCTTCCTATTGGTGAGCCATGACTCGATCCATGACAGCACTTTTCCCCCAATGCCATGAGCTGCCACTTTCTTTAACAGTCTCTGGTGCGGTACTCTATCAAAAGCCTTACTAAAGTCTAAATAAACAATATCGAATTCTTTATCGTGATCAACAGCCTCAAAAGCTTTACTGAAGAAGGTTAATAAATTAGATAGGCAGGAACGGCCCCTCGTGAATCCATGCTGGGTATCATTAATCAAATTATGGTTATCTAGATGGCTTCTAATAATATCAGCTATAATTGACTCTAGTAATTTGCCTACAATTGAGGTCAGGCTTATTGGGCGGTAGTTTGACGGTAGTGACTTGATGGAAATAAATGGTATAAAATACCGACACAATGGAAAAATAAACACGTAAGCAGTATAATGTGATCCTTTATTGACAACGTTTCGCCCACGCAGTGGGCTTTAAAAATAGGAATTACATTAGCCATCTTCCACATATCAGACACTACACCTGTTTGAAGAGATAAATTAAAAATGTTAAATATTGGTTCACAGAGTTCCATTTTGCATTCCTTAAGAACCCTTGCAAAAAGCTCATCAGGACCCGGCGATTTATTTTGTTTCAGTCGGTCCAGCTGTTTCATAAATCGGTCCAGCTGTTTCTTCGGTCAGCTG
>WNWK01036944.1:0-18817 GCA_009830355.1 Cherax destructor
TTAGGTGATCAGTTCTTTAACCTGGGTCAGTGTTATCTCATTGCTCGAAGAAGTGTTATATACTGCAGTTAGGGGGAGAACAGGAGGTGAGTCACCTTTAAAAATCCACTTACACTAGTGACTCCGTCTCCTCCTGCTTCTACTCGCCTGATTGTAGTATAGGGTTTCCTAAGTTATTTTTGATCCAAAATAAAAAATCTTTGTGTCAGTGTCAATGAAAAAAATTATCTATCATTCTGTAAAAGAATTTTTGGGGGAAAAGTTTAAATTTTGGGGGAGTTGTTCAGTATCGGCAGATATCAGCTGTATTTAACTGATTCCGATACCAAAAATGGCAAATACCGCGATACCGATTCCGACACCAATACTTCAGCACCCCTGTTCAGTACCCATTTAAGATTTATTTTCTTATTGCGTCCGTTCTTACATTGGTTATGAGTGTTTCCCTCATAATAATAATAATAATACTTTATTGAGACATTGTACAATTATTTTGATAGACATAGATAGATTCACACAATTTATTACATAGCTATTACTTGTTTTTAAATTTGGGATGTACTGCCAAAAGCCCTAATATGCTGAGCATTGCGGGCTTGAAGACATCGACCAATTAATTTATTAATATAAATAATGGAGATAATCTATTTAAATAATTTATAAGAACGATTTCATATAATTACTCTTCTTTCAGATATACTAAATTTACCTTTTATTTCTTGTTGTAGACTGTAATGGTAGAAATCCATGTTTCAAAATATTTTGTTGTAATAGAGACATTAAAATCATATATATGAATACATGAATACATAATTTATTGAACATAAAATCATTAGCAATAATTAATTAGTGCCTTGTCCATCCATTCATTGGCGACAACCTCTCAGAGGTTAACAGGGAATGATGGTACTGTGGGTTCGTACTCAGGTCTCCCTCTTCCCATGGTTTATAATTACTGTGAACTTGAAGATTGAGACACCTATGCAACATAGGGAATCTTTATTAAGGAAACTTGTCTCAATGTTCAACTTTTCGGTTTTTCAAAACCATTTATCACTACTGTGAACTTTCGATTCCTGTCTCCCACAGTTGACGATGTTAGCCCAGATATTTTGATGTGGTTCATGTCACAACATTTATTGACCATGGAAAACGGTCAGTACCCCTCTGTTCTTGGAACCAATGTCGCACAACCCTCTATGTGAGAACATAAGCCCCAGCAGAATAAACATGACCTTTTTTTATTATTTCTAGACACTGGTCAGCATTCAACTATCGCTCACTCTCTTACAACTCGCCCGCACCGTGAAGAAGAATCAATCCTAGGTGTTGTAGGTTATGTGGCAACTCCATGTCTCTTCCATGTTGTCAAGGTCATATGTAGTAGGAAAAGTGAAATACGAGTTGCTACACTGAAGTTTTACTGAATGAGGGTATTTGTGAAATATGCTCGATTATTTAACATTATATAATTTGTTTCAAAAATGAATGTATAGGTCAGTGTTTAAACACCTGCACCTATTCCTTCCCCAGTAGTGCATTTTGTTATGGAAAACTGCACAATTTTTTTTTTTCATCAGTTCATATAACATGACTCCAAATGTCGTTCCTTTGTCAAAGTCACATTCCAATCCACCTCATTTTTACTCCATTGGTGAATGGATTCGCTTCCGCAGCTTTTATAGATTCTTATTGTTCAGCTGACGTTCTTTTCTTTGAACTTCTGATCTGGCTCGACCCCGTAGGTTACCTTCCTCCTCCCATCTGGTTAATCATGTATAAATGGTGTCCCGTGATATGCCTTGTTAGTGAGCGATATCTGTAGGAGAGAAACCACCTTCCCTCATCCCAAAAATATGCTCACGCTGGACAATTTTGGCTTGTCTACGATCCATAATTTAGACATGGCAAGTGTTGTCTGCCACACTCTGAATTAACAGTCAGGTGATCATGTGGTTAACTTTTACACTCCATGGTAGGTAAGAACATGTATGACAGTGTCTTGCTATTCCTAATTTGCTTTATGTCACAAACTATGCAAACAGGTCGAAGGTATAATGACGTTTTAGTTCTAAATGTTTTAAAAAGACAATCATAATTGGATTCGCTAGTGAGTAATTCTTCAAAAAGTTGGATTGCATAGTCACATCTAAATCTGATTCTATACATTATACAATTGTATGTACACATAACGCTCAATGGTTCACCCGTCACAAGACTCACAGAGGGAAAATTCCTAGGAATCCACCTTGACAGTAGTCTTAAATTCCAAACACACATACAACAAATTTCCAAGAAAATCTCAAAGACAGTAGGTATATTATCAAAGATACTTTACTATGTGCCTCAATCAGCTCTCCTTGCACTATATCATACACTTATCTACCCTTATCTCACCTATGGAATATGTGCATGGGGATCAACAACATTAAATCACCTCAGACCACTCATAACCCAGCAAAAGGCTGCAGTCAGAATGATAACAAATTCCCACTCTAGACAGCATACTCCACCAATATTCAAAAGACTAAAGCTACTCACCGTAAAGAACATTCACACTTATTCTTGTGCCTACTACATACATAAACTCTACACTCTAATATAAACCTCCGCTCAAAATTCTCCTCACCAACTTTAATAGGACCCATGACCACAACACAAGACACAGATCACTTTTGATATACCCTAAGTCCATATCAACCTATGTAAAAATTCTATGCACATAAAGGGCCCCAGAATCTGGAATTCATTACCAGTAAATACTAAGATAACCTTGTCTGAAAATCAATTTAAGACTCTTCTCAAAAACCACCTACTCACCCTAAACTAAATACTCATACTGTAAATTACTTTCAAAAATGCTCAATAATATTTTCCAATAAGATAATTTCAATTTTTACTAATATGTTACTATTTATGTTACCCCTACTCACCCAAAACTAAATACTCATACTATAAATTACTTTCAAAAATGCTCATTGTTATTTTCCTTAAGATAATCTCAATTTTTACTATCATATTACCATGGTCGATCACCATGCCCAGCCCTTCTAGGGCAGAGTAGGTGCCAAGGCTGGAGCTTGCTACCATCAGCAGCTCGTAAGTCTGCCCTTCCCGTTAGGAAGGTGGCAGACCAGAGACCTAGCATCTATCTACCTCCATGCCTCGTGCTGGTGGGGAATGTGGCTAGGCCTGGGGCCAGTTGGTCCCGCCGATGAGGGGTACCCTCCCATGGGAGACATAGGTCTCTGATACTCCCACGCCAGGGAGCCGAGGCCGGGTCGCCATCTGGTAAAGACCCGGGCCGGGAGAATTCCCGGTGAATCAACACCTCCAACCTCCATATTACCATCCTCCTAAACACTTGTTACAATGTAATATCATCATATTGTAATTTTAACAGTGTAATATCACCATATTGTAATTTGAACAATCAAATATATACCGGCAATTACTTTTGTCAACCAGTCACCATCGTTGTTACGAGCTCGGTTAATTCATTCTTGAAAGCAGAAGTCACTGTCCTGTTTACTACGTCTGAGCTGCCAGATATCGCTTCTGCCCAGTAGAACGAGTCGAGAAACTTTTTTCCTCCATCTGTACATACAACTAGAAGGCCTATGATACCTGATTATAATATAGATCATCAGTAAAGGATCAGTCAAGGTGTATTAATGACAAATTAAATTTTGAGTACGTATATTTTTCCACCTCCAATATTTACGGAACATTCAACAGAGAAGTAATGTAGACAGGTACCATACTTGCACGGTGCCCCGTGGCCTGGGGGCTAAAGCTCTCGCTTCACACGACGAGTGTCTAGGTTCAATTCCCAGCGAGGGTAGAAACATTGGGCGTGTTTCTTTACACCGGTTGTCTATGTTCCCCATCAGTAAAATGGGTACCTGGGAATTAGTCGACTGGTGTGGGTCGCATCCTGGGACAAAACTGATCTAATTTGCCCGAAATGCTCTGCATAACAAGCGGCTTTCTATATAGTATGTCAGTTATGTCTGTAAGAGATGTATCTTGTACTTGTAGAAATTCTTCTTCTTCTTCTTCTTCTTCTTCTTCTTCTTCTTCTTCTTCTTCTTCTTCTTCTTCTTCTTCTTCTTCTTCTTCTTCTTCTTCTTCTTCTTCTTCTTCTTCTTCTTCTTCTTCTTCTTCTTCTTCTTCTTCTTCTTCTTCTTCTTCTTCTTCTTCTTCTTCTTCTTCTTCTTATTATTATTATTATTATTATTATTTACAAATGTTACAGTATTTGGAGAGTGCGCTGGCTAGATTAGCAACATCACTATTGATGTGATTGATAAACCTGTCTAGGGTCTGACTTTCCCGGTAAAATTGATAACACGATTAGCATGTTTTTGCAATCATTGATAAAATGGGAAGTAAAACTGTTTGATGAAGAAAAACTTGTGTATATGACTGAGCACAAGGAAGATATCTGCCGAACTGATAAAATGGAGGCAACGTGATTCCTTGTGCAGAATACGGACAAACTTATCTTCAGAAATATGGACACTCATATTTCTGAAGACAAATATGCTTGCTGGACGGTCACTTTGAATAATACCTACATTATTCAGAGAAATATTAAAAATTGTTTTATGAAATGCGATGATTTCAAGAGTATTATGACTTTAAATACAGTCGTATAAACCAATGGTAGCTCCAACATCTCTAATATTGTAGGAAAATTATTCTTGAATAGTCCGGCGGAGACTGCCATATGGTGACCAACCGACACTTCACTTCTCCACTTCTGCTAAACCTGATTTTTCTGGACTAATCAGGGTTTTTTAAATTTTCACAAGTGGTTTTTTTTATCACATGTGCCGTTTCTCACCAAGGGAGAGTGACCCAAAAAAGAAGAAGCACTCATCATCACTTACTCCATCACTGTCTTTCCTGAGACGTGCCGATAGTACAGTTCATATACTGCAACATACAGTACTGGCATAATTATTATGGATATTTTGGAAATTCGATATTTTTCTACTAAAAGGTCAGTTAACCCAATTTCACTGACTGCTAATGAATTTATTTTGATACACCAGTAAGGACAACTATTTTACATTGATTAATATTTGCTTTTAACACTTGTAGGTATGACAATTATCAAAGATTTGCATAATTCCTTGATTATGGCGGAATAAAATCAAAACTTAATAAGGCGTCTTAAGAGTTGCACTTAGGTCGTAATGGGTACTTCGTGTATTTCATCCTTCATACAGACAATAAACTCTCAATTGGGCTTATGTCGCGGGAATTTCCAGCCCATGGGAGCATCTCAACGGTATTTTGTGCCCACCACATCTTAAGTGATTTTGCTATGTAACATGTGGCTGATTCTTGTTGGAATATTCAACGTCCATCACCATATCAATCACTTATCTTAAATCTTAATTTTTCAAATAAAATGATCATTTTACTAATAATTAATGTTCTTTCATGAACAACAAATTAACTAAATAGCTAAATGTAATTCTTACCAGCTCCCATTGTTGAGAACTCCATCCAGTGTGATTCTAAGCCCAGGCTAAGGGAAGGCATGACCAATTTCGACCTTTTTTTTCCCTCTCGTCCAATTTCTTCCACTTTGTGTTGTACGAGGAGTGTTCCCTCTTCTTGTTTTCTGTAAGTTTCAAAAGAGCCCAAATAACAAATGAAAGAATAAAAATAAAGAAATATTTACTGAAAATTACATTTGGCATGAACAAATAAATTAGCGGCACTAGGTAAGGTGGTTTTGGGACTTGGTACTCATAAAACACTCGTAATACTATATCGTGGCAAACGAAATTAATGTAAATATAGAAATTTTGTCTTGGACTGCCTCCTTGTAAGCTGCCCTCTGGCAAGCACTGTTGACACCGACACTCTGAGAGGCTTCTCTCAAACTTACAAGTGGCTTATGGACAGAATTTCTAGCTGACTGCAGTCGAAAGAATTCCCCACCTAAATGCACTACTGAAAAAGGGTTTAACTTACTTAATGGTGTAGAATATGTCTCCTAGTCTTCCAATCTCCCTTAGCCATAACCCCCTCCAAACACCATGTGTAGGGAAGAACCTTAATCTGCAATAATTCAAGTGGTATTAGTGTCCTGCCTGCACCTCAGAGTTCCCTGGTTTCAAAGGATATCCCCTAAGCTATATATGCAGTAAGTGACACTAGCTTCTAGACTAATACTTTAGGGGGATTGCCCACAATTATTACCTTATAGTGGGCGTTCGCCGCTTATAATCCACAGCTCAAATAACCCCACCTTCCTCCAAATATCGAATATCGCTGGCCAGCTATACTAAGAGAAATGCAAAGTGTCATTATCTTACTGCGGGGCCTGAGCCAGAGACGAATATCCACAGTACGTCGGAAGCCTCTGTGATTCATGGTTCCCAGACAAGTATTTTGAAGACACATGGGGCACCAAGCACTAGCTCTTGTTACCTTGTTATCACCATGGTGTCCAGTTCAAGAAGGAAGAACTAGCGCCTCTCCCGCCTAGATTCAAGTGTGGGGCTACCAGTTCTCATTAGCTAACATAATCTAATGTGCCTATTCAGACCTTAAAACTACCTATGTTAAGGTGCTAGAGCTACATTATTAATATCTAACGTTGCCTGAATAATCCTACTATTAGTTACTAACTGTACAAACTTACCTAGGCCTTTCTAGGAGAGTAAATCTATCAATTAACATGTGTTATCTCTCTACCTCTGCCAACTACTGTGTTTGTTTGGTTGGGTGTGTGGGTTCATGAACTCAGAGGGCCTATCCGTGGTATGTTTAAGGCTCCATATGGCTCACTTACCCTGTGGAACTTGAGCGACTCAAAAAAGTTTCCACAGTAAATATCTTATCTTTATTCTACAAAAAAAAAAATTAAAAAAAAAATGAAAAGAATAAAGTTGCTAAGTTTTTTTCAATTTTGCATAATACCTTGCCCTTTACTCCAACATAAATCCCAAAATATTTGGAAAAAATTATGCTTCGTTTGCCACGATGAGGAACAATCAGTGATCTATCAGTTTTGTTAATGAATTATTTCATTTAATTCAATAATAAAGGAAGAGGATCATGAAATAAGTCAATAACTTACTTCAAGTTACAGGCCTGGAACGCAGGCCGGCCGCTCACTCAAAAACAAAAACAAAAACAAAAAAACAACAACAACAACGCGAAAATCGCGTTTCTTTCGGTGTTTTCCTTATGAAACTGTGTGTATCTAGTGCAGTTAGCCTCTCAAAAACTTCGTTTTTTCTTACTCAAAGTCATAGAGGACGATATAGGATGGAGGGGAAATAATTTTATATCCAATATTCCGGGTACATAGCACTACATACGCACCATATTATGGCCTATTTTATTAATTCTAGAGTATATACCATGTTTATATGTCATTTATAATGCTTATTATGTCATATTATATCAATTATGATAGATAAATAAGCCGTAGAGATGATATTAGCGTAATAATGATATTAGCGTAATCTCTGACTCCAGAGATTCTCCAGAGCGGGAATGTTCCCAGATGGTTTCTGATTGGCTGGAAGGCTACCGATAAGTCCCACCTACTCTCTTATGATGCCAAATCGTCAATTATAATATTATAATAATAATAATAATATCTTTATTTATTACAAGTACATGTACATGGTATACAGGCCTAGCTGACATCAGTGACATACTACTATATAGAAAGTCCCTTGTTATGCTGAACATTTCGGGCAGATTAGGTCAGTGTCCTAGGATGCGACTCACACCAGTCGACTAACACCCAGGTACCCATTTTACTGATGGGGAACATAGACAACAGGTGTAAAGAAACACGCCCAATGTTTCTGCCCTGGCTGGGAATCGAACCCAGGCCCTCGCCGTGTGAAGCGAGAGCTTTAGCCACTAGACTGTTGGGTTTAGTCCTGAGTCTTTCTCTTCTACTTAAGCTCTTCCTCTCACCGGCTATTCTTCTTCTGTCCCCACTTCCCCTCGCCCCTAGTGGGTCCTTACCTGAGAGTCTGAACTAACTAACAAGGAATATCAATAAAAAAAGGGAAAAAAATCCTAAAAAAATTACGAGATATGAGCAGTCACGTTGCTAGCGCCGATGTCACCATACATGATATAAATGACTGTACTTCCTTGTAGAAACGTCGTAGGACATTGATTCTTGTACCATTGTGTTGCCAGAGTTCAGCTATTTTTCTCTACCATTAACTCAATTCCCCTAAACGTTTCCGTATTGTGGGTTCAGTAACTCCCGGCTTCTTTCTGGGATGATATGCTTTCAATCCGCTCTCCAAAAGCTTCTTATTAACTGCTCTTCGGGAAAAGCTAACATCTGCTGCTGCTATCAGAGGAAATCTGCCTGCAAGAGGCTTTTCTCTTGTTAAGAGCCATTCGTATTATTTTTCTGTCTAATTTTGTTTTCCGTTTTCTGTCATATCTTTCACCCTTTGTGAATTTAAATATTGATCATAATTCAATTTCTTCTTAATTTTACTGACTGTTTGAGTTGAAATACCAAGTTTGAACACATTATCGATATAAATCTTAAATCTTCAAGATACTGTCAACAAGTGTACCACCTCCCGGGGATTTAAATGGCTATTTTTACCCATTTCTGCTGACTTTCTAACCATTAAACTACAAGAAAAAACAAAAGGCACTTCTAGAAGCAAGCACAGACACAGAAAATACACACTAATGGAATTACCACAGTCAATACGAAGCAGAAATTATACCTATGCACCAAACCAGGACAGCAAATGAGACACGTCTCTGGATGAACATCACGTGGCCCATCTTATTCACTGTTGCCATCCATTGTTCCTTCAGAGATGCCAGACAAAAATTTACAACACTCTTAAATTCTTTTGAAGCTAATTTTAAATAGTTGCCCTGTACTAATGTATCAAAAATCCATTAGCAATCAATGAAATTTTCCTAATTTTCCTTCCAGTAGAAATATATCGAATTTTCAAAAAATCCATAATAATTATGGCAGTACTGTATGTCCACCTGTCCTTCAGGGTGGAGGCTCTGTGCTTCCCACCTCCAGGATGCAGATTCAGATTTTTATTTCTATGTAAACATTACAATGTGTGGTTTACATATTATAAAACAATAAGTACAAAGATGGCCACTAGCATGCCTAGCATTCCTAGGCATGCTAGGCATTTCGGGCAGACTAATAATAGTTCATACTCTATATTACAAATTACAAATTACAAATAATTAAATAGATTTACAATAGTGAGGTAGTTCAGAATATTTAAAATATGACAATTTGTAAAATTAATAATGAGAATGGTTTCGTCTTGGCATGATACACAGTTTCTATTAAAGCTCCAATATTGGAGTATCTCAGGCAAACTTAGGACTAGCTTGAGATTTATTAGGATTTTATGTTTACTGTCCTTTGGGTCAGTGTAGGTGTAGATGAGGAGGATGTATGTGTGTGTGTGTAGGCGTGAATAGGTGATTTTCATGTATTTAGGTGATGGTGGGGTGTATTAGTGAGATAAGATGTTTTTTGATGATGGTGTTGAAAATGGTGGCTGAGTCTGCAGTTCTGGAGTTTTCAGGTAGGGAGTTACAGATTTTAGGCCCTTTAATGTACATTGAACTTTTGTATAGATTTAGCCGGACACGGGGAATGTCAAAGAGATTTTTTGTGTCTGGTATTGTGTCTATGGGTACTGTCACAATTATCAAGAAAGCGTTTTAGTTCAGGGTTAATATTGAAATTTATGGTTCTGTACATGTTGGTTGCACAGTAGTAAGTGTGGATGTTCTGTACAGTGAGTAGATTTAGGTCTTTGAAGAATGGGGGGGTGGAGGTTGCCTGGGATTGGATTGGGTGATAATTATTACTGCGGCTTTTTGTTGGATTATTGGTTTTAGGTGGGTTGCTGCTGTTGATCCCCATGCACATATGGCATAGGTGAGGTAGGGATTGATAAGTGAATAGTATAGTGTGAGTAGGGCTGATTGTGGTACATAGTAACGTATTTTAGAGAGGATCCCAACCGTTTTGGATGCTTATTTTGCTATGTGTTGGATATGGGTGCTGAAATTCAGGTTGCTCTCAAGGCGTAGGCCCAGGAATTTGCCCTCATTATGTTTAGCAATAAGAGTGTACGTCCGGATAACTGATTTGTCTGAATCTCTTCATAAATGAGACACTTGTTCAACATTTAGGAATCTTTATCGTGGAAACGTTTCAGCAGCCAGTGGCTTCTTTAGTCCGTTCTTCTCTGTATTGGACTGAAGACGCCACTGAGTGGCAAAACGTTTCCACAATAAACATTCCCAAATGTTGAACAAGTGTCTCATTCATTAACTTGTAGGTTTTCTAAATCACTTACAATATACCCTCAATAAATGTTACTTTGTTCACACTCCAACAGGGCGTCAAGTCACAGAAACCATTTGCCTCCACTCGCTTTGTCTAATAAGCTCAGGTATGCTTGCTGGAAGTCCAAGCCCCTCGCACACAAAACTCCTTTACCCCTTCCCTCCAACCTTACCTAGGACTACCCCGACCCTCGCCTTCCTTCCTCTACAGATAAATGCACCCTTCAAGTCATTCTATTTTTGCTACCATGGATAACGTTCTTTGTCTCCACATACTTTTCAGAGCACCACTCACCTTTTTTTCCCCTCGTCAGTTCTATAGTTCACCTCATCTTTCATATATCCATCTGCTAAGCCCACTCCCAAATATTCGAACACATTTACTTCCTCCATACTTCCTCCTCTAATCTGATATCCAATCATTTATTTCCTATTTTTTGGTTTTCCTCATCACCTTGCTCTATTCTATGTTCACTTTCAATTTCCTTCTTTTACATACCCTCCCAAATTCGCCCATCAACCTCTGCAACTTCTCTTCTGAATTTTCCAAAAGGACAATGTCATCAGAAAAGGCAACTGTAACAACTCCCACTTTGTGTTAGATTAATTCTTTTTCAATCGCACACCTCTTCCCAACACCCGAACATTCACTTCTCTTACAACAAAACCATCGTGACATCACACATCTCTGTCCAAGGACCACTTTTACTGGGAAATAAACTCGGTCCTCTTAAACTCCTCCTTGATAGCTGCAACAGAACACACAACCATAATGCAAGACACAGATCACTCTTTGATATCTTTCATGTCCATCTCTCCCTATGCAAAAATGCTATGCACATAAAAGGCCCTAAGATTTGGAATTCACTTCCAGAGAGCATTATAGGATCCCTGTCTGCAAATCAGTTCAAGACTCTTCTTAGAAATCACCTACTCACCCAAAACTAATTAGCATTAAACCTGCTTTCAAATTCACTTCCATTACCACATATTGTGCTAAGGATCACAGTGTCACTCACCTAAATCTCAAAACTTCAAAAATAGATGCCCGAAACTTCAAAACTTCAAAAATAGATGCCCGAAACTTCAAAACTTCAAAAATAGATGCTCAAAGTTCATTTCATCACACAGTACTACATTGTATAAAATCAAATGATGTAGTTGAAGTACTAGCAATAAAGGTCGAGAATCAAAACCTGGTCATCGTGGTTGTCTACAAGCCCCCGGATGCAACGTCCCAACAATTCCAGGAACAGCTTCTGAAAATTGACCACTGTCTGGAAAATCTTCCAGCTCCTGCCCCCAACATCTTGCTACTGGGGGATTTCAACCTCAGGCACCTAAAATGGAGGAACATTGCAAACAATGTGGTAGCAGAGATAACACCAGGAGGCAGCTCAGATGAAAATTCACACATGCATGAACTTTTAAATCTCTGCACCAAGTTCACCTTAAACCAGCAAATAGTAGAGCCCACAAGATTAGAGAATACGCTGGACCTCATCTTCACCAACAATGATGATCTGATACGAAATGTCATCATATCAAAAACAATATACTCAGATCACAACATAATAGAGGTCCAGACATGCATGCGGGAGCTCCAGATCAACAAAATGTGATCAGCCGTGAGGGAGCTTTCTCCAAATTCAACTTCAATAACAAAAACATAAGGTGGGACCAAGTAAACCAAGTCCTAAATGATATAAACTGGGAAGATTGCCTAAGCATCACGGATCCCAACCTATGTCTTGAACAAATTAACTCTGTGGTACTTGAGGTTTGCTCAAGGCAAATTCCCTTAAGGAAAAGGAGGAGAAGATGCAAACTAGAAAGAGAGAGGCGCTCCCTATACAGGCGAAGGCACAGAATAACGGAGCGGCTACAGGAGGCCAATATCTCTGAAATACGTAGGAGACACTAGTCAGATAAATAGCAAACATCGAATTAAAACTAAAGGAATCTTATAGGAATCAAGAGACACGGGAAGAACTAAGAGCCATAAATGAAATTGAAAGAAACCCTAAGTATTTCTTTTCCTATGCAAAATCAAAGTCGAGAACAACAACCAGTATTGGGCCCCTACTTAAACCGGATGGGTCCTACACAGATGACAGCAAGGAAATGAGTGAGTTACTTAAATCCCAGTATGACTCAGTCTTTAGCGAGCCACTAACAAGACTGAAAATCGAAAACCTAAATGATTTTTCATGAGAGTGCCACAGAACTTGACAGACGCATGCCTTTCTGACATCATCACTACGCCAAATGACTTTGAAAAGGCAATAAATGACATGCCCATGCACTCCGCTCCAGGCCCAGACTCATGGAACTCCGTGTTCATCAAGAACTGCAAGAAGCCCCTATCACATGCTTTTAACATCCTATGGAGAGGGAGCATGGACACTGGGATCGTCCCGCAGCTACTAAAAACAACAGACATAGCCCCGCTCCACAAAGGGGCAGTAAAGCAATAGCAAAGAACTACAGACCAATTGCGCTAACGTCCCATATCATAAAAATCTTTGAAAGGGTTCTAAGAAGCAAGATCGCTACCCATCTTGATACCCATCAATTGCACAACCCAGGACAGCATGGGTTTAGAGCAGGCCGCTCCTGTCTGTCCCAACTACTGGACCACTACGACAAGGTCCTGGATGCTCTAGAAGATAAACAGAATGCAGATGTTATATACACAGATTTTGCAAAAGCCTTTGACAAGTGTGACCACGGTGTAATAGCACACAAAATGCGTGATAAAGGAATAACAGGAAAAGTTGGTAGATGGATTTATAATTTCCTAACACATAGAACACAAAGAGTAGTAGTCAACAGAGTAAAGTCTGAGGCAGCTACTGTGAAAAGCTCTGTTCCACAAGGCACAGTACTTGCTCCCATCCTATTCCTCATCCTCATATCAGACATTGACAGGGATATAAGCCACAGTGCTGTGTCTTCCTTTGCAGATGACACCCGAATCTGTATGACAGTGTCCACCGTTGAAGACACTGCAAGACTCCAAGCAGACATAAACCAAATCTTTAAATGGGCTGTAGAAAACAATATGAAGTTCAATGATGAGAAATTTCAATTACTCAGATACGGAAAACGTGAAGAAATTAAAATCTCATCGGAGTACAAAACTAATTCCAACCACACAATAGAGCGAAAAACTAATGTCAAAGACCTGGGAGTGTTCATGTCAGAGGATCTCACCTTCAAGGACCATAACAATGTAGCAATTGCATCTGCTCGAAAAATGACAGGATGGATAATGAGAACCTTCAAAACCAGGGATGCCAAGCCCATGTTGACACTTTACAGATCGCTTGTTCTATCTAGGCTGGAATATTGCTGCACACTAACTGCACCTTTCAAGGCGGGTGAAATTGCTGACCTTGAAAATGTGCAGAGAACCTTCACGGCACGCATAAGTGCGATAAACCACCTCAACTACTGGGAACGCTTGAAGTTCCTAAACCTGTACTCTCTAGAACGCAGGCGGGAGATACATTATTATATACACATGGAAAATTCTCGAGGGCTTAGTACCAAACTTGCACACAAAAATCACTCCCTACGAAAGCAAAAGACTCGGCAGGCGATGTAACATTCCCCAATGAAGAGCAGGGGTGCCACTAGCACGTTGAGGGACAACACAATAAGTGTGAGGGCCCAAGATTGTTCAACTGCCTCCCAGCATACATCAGGGGATTACCAACAAGCCCTGGCTGTCTTCAAGCAGGCACTGGACAGGCACCTCAAGTCGGTACCTGATCAGCCGGGCTGTGGTTCGTACGTTGGACTGCGTGCGGCCAGCAGTAACAGCCTGGTTGATCAGGCTCTGGGCAACAAGAGGCCTGGTCACGGACCGGGCCGCGGGGCGTTGACCCCTGGAATTCTCTCCAGGTAGACTCCAGGTAGACTGTTCAGAACATCCACACTTACTACTGTGAAACCAACATGTACAGAGCCATAAATTCCAATATTAACCCTGAACTCAAACGCTTTCTTGATAGTTGTGACAGGACCCATAGGCACAATACCATACACAAAAATCTGTATGACATTCCCCGTGTCCGGCTAAATCTATACAAACGTTCAATGTACATTAAAGTGCCTAAAATCTGGAACTCCCTACCTGAACACTCCAGAACTGCAGACTCAGCCACCATTTTCAACACTATCATCAAAAAACATCTTATCTCACTAACACACCCCACCATCACGTAAACACTTGAAAACCACAGATTCACGCACGCACACACACACACACACACACACACACACACACACACACACACACACAACAAGGTTGAAGGTTTGGTACACAAATGCGGATGGAATTACGAATAAGTATGAAGAGTGGAATGAAAGAATAGATGAGGCATCCCCAGACATCATAGCGGTCACAGAAACTAAACTAAATGAGACAGTAACAGATGCAATCTTCCCACAGGGATATCAGATCCTGAGGAAAGATAGGAGGAGCAGGGGGGGTGGAGGGGTCGCACTGCTTGTAAGGCACCGTTGGAGATTCGAGGAAATGGTAGGAGTGGAGGGGGGTAGAGAACGGGATTCATAGTAGGTACCATCCAGTCTGGGGAGCATAAGATAATCATTGCAGTGATGTATAACCCACCACAGAACTGCAGGAGGCCAGGAGAAGAATACGATGAGAACAACAGAGCGATGGTGGACACCCTGGCGGAGGTGGCAAGAAAAGCACACATGAGCAGAGCGAAGCTACTGGTCATGGGAGATTTCAACCACAGGGAGATCGACTGGGAGAACCATGAACCACGTGGGGGTCCAGAAACTTGGAGAGCCAAGATGATGGACGTGGTACTGGAAAACCTGATGCACCAACATGTCAGGGACACGACCAGAGAGAGGGGAGAAGATGAACCAGCAAGACTGGACCTTGTATTCACCCTGAACAGCTCAGATATTGAAGACATAACGCACAAGAGCCCCCTGGGAGCCAGTGACCATATGGTGCTTAGCTTTGAAACAGTACCGATAGAGACAAACCAGACTTTAAAAGAGGAAACTAAACGGGCTTGAGGAATTTCCTGCAGGACATCCAGTGGGAAAGGGAAATGGAAGGACTGACAATAAATGAAATGATGGAATACGTAGGGGCAAAGTGCAAGGAGGCAGAGGAACGGTTTATACCCAGAGGCAAATGTTTAAATGGGAAGGCCAGAAAGAGCCCCTGGTTTACCCAAAGGTGCAGGGAGGTAAAGAATCAGAGTATCAGAGAATGGAAATGGTACAGAAGGCAAAGAACCCAAGTAAACAAAGAGATTAGTAGAAGAGCTAGAAACGAGTATGCACAAGTACAGAGGGAGGCCCAGAAACAGTACGAAAACGACATAGCATCGAAAGTTAAGTCCGACCCGAAACTGATGTTCAGTCACATCAGAAGGAAGACAACAGTCAAGGACCAGGTGATAAGGCTGAGGAGAGAAGATGGGGAACTCACAAGTAATGATCAAGAGGTATGTGAGGAGCTCAACTTGAGGTTTAAGGAAGTATTCACAATGGAGGAAGGAAGGCAGCTGGGTAGACAGGACATGGTTCGTCACCAACAAGGGATGTACCAAGTGCTAGAGGGCATACACACAACTGAGGAGGAAGTGAAGCAGTTACTCAGTGACCTCGATACCTCAAAGGCGATGGGTCCGGACAATATCTCCCGTGGGTTCTTCGGGAAGGAGCTGAAGTACTGAGTGTGCCACTTACCACAATATTCAACACATCCCTTGAAACTGGGCAGCTACCTGAGGTATGGAAGAAGGCCAACGTAGTCCCCATTTTTAAAAAAGGAGACAGAAAAGAGGCACTAAACTATAGACCGGTGTCACTTACATGTATAGTGTGCAAAGTCCTGGAGAAAATCATCAGGAAAAGAATGGTGGAACACCTTGAGCGGAACAGGATAATAAACACCAGACAGCATGGATTCCGGGAAGGCAAATCCTGTGTAACAAACCTCCTAGAGTTCTATGATAAAGTAACAGAGGTAAGGCAGGAGAGAAGGGTGGGTTGATTGCATTTTCCTGGACTGCAGGAAGGCCTTCGACACAGTTCCTCACATGAGATTAGTAAAGAAGTTGGAAGAACAAGCAGGTATAACAGGAAGGGCACTGGAATGGATCAGGGAATACCTCAAAGGGAGGCAACAACGGGTCATGGTGCGTGGTGAGGTATCACAGTGGGCGCCTGTGACGAGCGGTGTACCGCAGGGGTCAGTCCTAGGACCAGTGTTATTCCTGGTATATGTAAATGACATGACGGACGGGATAGACTCAGAAGTGTCTCTATTCGCGGATGATGTGAAAATAATGAGGAGAATCACATCGGAAGAGGACCAGGCAGGGCTGCAAACAGACCTGGACAAGCTCGACATCTGGTCTAGCAGTTGGCTTCTCGAATTCAATCTCTCCAAATGCAAAGTCATGAGGATCGGAGAAGGGCAAGAAGACCGCTGACAGAGTACAAGCTAGGCGGACAAAGGCTACAAACCTCGGCAAAGGAGAAAGACCTTGGAGTGAGTATAACGCCTAGCACGTCTCCGGAGGCACATCAACCAGATAACTGCGGCAGCATATGGGCGTCTGGCAAACCATAGATTAGCGTTCCGTTACCTTAACAAGGAATCGTTCAAGACACTGTATACCGTGTACGTCAGGCCCATACTAGAATATGCAGCACCAGTCTGGAACCCACACCTGGTCAAGCACGTAAGAAACTAGAGAAAGTGCAAAGGTTTGCGACAAGGTTAGTTCCACAACTCAGGGGTCTGTCTTATGAAGAAAGGTTGAGGGAAATAGGACTAACAACACTGGAGGAAAGAAGGGTCAGAGGAGACATGATAACGACATACAAAAACTGGGGGAATTGACAAGGTAGATAGGTGACAGGTTGTTTCAGAGAGGGGAAAACAGAAACAAGGGGACACAACTGGAAGCTGAAGACTCAGATGAGTCAAAGGGATGTCAGGAAACATTTCTTCAGCCACAGAGTAGTCAGGAAGTGGAATGGACTAGAGAAAGATATAGTGGAGGCAGGAACCATACATAGTTTTAAGACAAGGTATGATAAAGCTCATGGAGCAGGGAGAGCAGAGACCCAGTAGCAGACAGCGGAGGCGGGGCCAGGGCTGAGTCTCGACCCCTGCAACCACAATTAGGTGAGTACAATTAGGTGAGTAACACACACATCCTCCTCATCTACACCAACACTGACCCAAAGAACAGTAAACACAAAATCCCGAATATAGCTATTGTCTAATAAATCTCAAACTTGTTTTAAGTTTGCCTGATATATTCCTCATATACTCTCATTACTAATTTTTTCAATCTAAATATTCTGAACTACCTCACCATTATAAATCTATTTAATCATTTGAAATTTGTATTCATTTGTAATTTGTAATATAGATTAAGAACTAGTATTAGTCTGCCCCCAAAAGCCTAGCATGCCCAGGCATGCTAGGCATTTCTAACCATCTTTGTAATTTTTTCCTTTAATTGTAAAACCCCATTGTAATCTTTACAGATAAATAAAAAAAACTAATCTAATCTAATACCCCACACAAAAATTTTTCTGACTTATATTCAATTGTTTAAAATCTCATATTGTAAAACTTTTAAAATTTGGCCCCTTTAATATTTACCATATTGTAACTTTAGCCATTTTTCTGTTTTTTATATATAAAAAAAGATGAAACTTTTAAAAAATTTGATCTTTTGTCTAATATTAAGTAGTCTTAACCCCTTAAGTTTTGTCAGCCCCCTAATGCCTAGGCATGATGGGGGCTCTTTGCACTGGAAATCATTTTTTAATTACACACTGTAAACTACCTTTTTCAATCACATTGTAAACTTTAAAAAAAATAACAATCTGAATCTGCATCTGAATCAACCAATAGCTCGCTGCTCCATATTTCCTTCAATTTAACTTTTTTTTGAGCCCAACTTTTTTCTGTTTAAAAAAAATAAAAAAAATTACAGCAGTCTAGGGGGATAAAAAAATATTGAAAAAAACCATAAAAATTTTCCAGGGTGTTGTCATTTCATTTGACTTTAGTGTAAACTTTCTTGGGAAAAAGCAAGGAGATGGAGGAAGAAAAGGGGGAGAGAAAAGGAGAAGGAAGAGGAGTGGAGGAAAAAAGGGGGAGAGAAAAGAGAGATGAAAAAGAGGATAAAAGGAGAACTGAGAGGAGTTGAAGGAGGAGTAGGAGGCAGAGGTAGTTAGGGGAGGTACAAAGGGGTGATAAAAACGTGGATTAAAAAGGGGGATGGGAAAAAGGAAGAGGTAGAAAGAAGAAAAAGAGTAGATGAAGAGGAGAATAGAAAGACCCGGCAGGACTCACCATTCAGGTCATGGGCTGGGCCCCCACCCTTAGCTTAACGGGACAAAGTGAAGAATTTATTAGCCATCATTG